>WNGS01021324.1:2804495-2837797 GCA_020271785.1 Procambarus virginalis | reverse complement strand
CTCTCGCGGTGGGTAGAGTGCTCTCACTCTCGCGTGGGAGAGTGCTCTCACTCTCGTGGTGTAGAGTGCTCCACTCTCGCGGTGGGTAGAGTGCTCTCATCTCTCGGTGGGTAGAGTGCTCTCACTCTCGTGGTGGGTAGAGTGCTCTCACTCTCGTGGTGGGTTAGAGTGCTCTCACTCTCGTGGTGGGTAGATGCTCTCACTCTCGTGGTGGGTAGAGTGCTCTCACTCTCGCGGTGGGTAGAGTGCTCTCACTCTCGTGGGGGTAGAGTGCTCTCACTCTCTGGTGGGTAGAGTGCTCTCACTCTCGCGGTGGGTAGAGTGCTCTCACTCTCGCGTGGGTAGAGTGCATAGTTCCGTTACTTGTGTATTTATGGCGGGTTGTTTCACTTATATGTGAAGGGCTTCTAGAATTTGTAATCTTCTTACATCTTGGACTTTGTCTAATATGAAAGTGTTTTATTCAACATTTCTCTTGTTAGAGTGATGTCATGGGCTTCTCTCATGTGAATTTTAGGGGCACCTGATCGAAGATGACAAGTCAAACGCCCCGTGTGCTTGGTCGACGTCATACCTATGTACTTAGATTGAAGGTTACATCTTTCATGGGGGCAGGTGTACATGGGGGATGTAACGAATGGAGCAGATTTGTGTCCATAGTGGTCTTCGTACTTATAATTATTCTCTTCTTCATGGCGATGCCAAACTCCTCCCAAGCCTGTTAATTGAACAGAGAGGTTGTCAGACTGTTGAAGTCGATAACTTAAAGAGTCATAATGATCCGTCCTGAACCATTATCAAGTTGAGACAGTTAAGCAAGTCCCAGCTGTGTCTGGGTACAAGTGACAGGATGAACAACTTAGCGGTTTTTCTTCTATTGGGAGTGTTGTACATGCTGCTATGGCGGTGTGTCCACTCACAGGATGAGTGGCGCTGCCCAATACTGTCACTATGGCGGTGTGTCCACTCACAGGATGAGTGGCGCTGCCCAATACTGTCACTATGGCGGTGTGTCCACTCACAGGATGAGTGGCGCTGCCCAATACTGTCACTATGGCGGTGTGTCCACTCACAGGATGAGTGGCGCTGCCTAATAAACTCGCCCCTCGGGGCAAAATTATTTTTTTTAAAGTCGTGTCTTGATAACGACTCGAAAACGTCGCCGTTTCTCCATCATATCCTTAGCCACGTTATTGTGACTCGTCGTCAACAATAGTTACCATCAGAAGAATCATTGCTGGAAGTGAGAGTATCTGAGCGGTTTTCCGACACAAGAGCTTCTCGACCAACCTTCCTGTTAGGTACGTAGTTGGACTGCTCCGGCCGGAGGGGATTCAGAAAGTCAAAGGTGTTAAAGTAAGACTCTGGTAGCTTGGCTCCTTGGCTCTGTGGCTTAGGGTGCCCGAGTACTCCTCCGTCGTTAACTGGAGAGATATAGAGTGTAGGCGGCTGACGGCTGACTGTGGCGGCGGGAGTACTCGAACTCACCGCGTTACCACCCTCCAAGAACCCCGTCTTACGAACGTTCAGATTGTATGCATTGTTTTGCAATTGAACTTCGATCTTTTCAAGTTGCGACTGACTAACGTGAGGCCCTTTGTAATGTGGACGCCATATGGGGTTTAAATTAAGGTCGCTCTGGGTTACATCAACATTTCCTAACTTAGTGTGAATGGAAGATGTGGCATCGAGTCACTGGTTGGCGTGTGGACTAATGATGACGGGGGTGGATGGTGGCCAAGTGTCGCTTCTGGTCCCAACACCAGCTGCAAGAGGGCCTCTACAACCCCCAGAGTGTATTCCTCTACACCCCCTAGAGTGTATTCCTCTACATCCTCTAGAGTGAGTTCCTCTTCTTGGTTGGCCACATCGTCATAGTTACTATACTGAGAGTCATGATGACCATAATCTTTATTTAACGACTGACTGTTGTTATCGTGCATTGAATAATAATTGTATTCCTCAAAAGTCAAGGAATCATCTGTTGAGGGCAAAGTATGTGGCTCAGGAGGTTCAGATAAACTGGGAAGAGTTACAAGGGAGGTGGAGATGGGGGAAAATGATATGGTACCTTCTTGTGTGTCTTCAAGATCCGTTGTTTGTGGCGAGATGCCATAGTCATCTATGTAGATTTGTGGAACAAGATTATTATTATTAAATCCAGGCATCCAAGGAGTATTAGTTGCGTATGTGTAGGTTTAGAGGAAAGAGCGGCAGTGTAAGGCCAAGTTAATGTCGTAAGACCAGGAAATTCATGTGGAAGCGGCCCCAGCACATGTGGGCGATCGCCCTCTATCTTTTCCTCATGCTCGTCCCAAACATTACCATAGGCAGCATAGTACTCACTCAAATCGTCCTCGTAGAAGTCGTATTCAAAGTCGGGGCCAGCACTACCTCCCTGTGCTGGAGGCGAGCTAGTCGAGGCCACCGTCTCGGTCTCTTGGATGTTCCCTACTTCGATGTAAACGCCTTCACGGACTTCGTCTTCCGTCACTGGCTGCAAGATTGGTAACCTCGGGAATTTAGATTCAAGAGCCAATGTTTCTTTGGTTTTGGAGTCGTTAGAATAGTCCACAATGTTTTATGAGTTGTGTATTCTGTGCTGGCATTCATAAAGGGCTGCGAGGTAGTATTGTGCACTTTTAATCCTATTGGTCTAAGACTTGCGGCCCATGAAGGCGTCAAGTGGATGCTGGTCTGGTTCACTGTATCATTATTGTTGAAGAATGAGATTTTATTCTTCTCTGCTTCTTTCTTTGGGGGTTAATGCCAAAATTAATATTTTCTGTTGTATGTTTTGGATAATGGGACCCCTTGTTGATATTTTGGTTCAACGAGGAAAAATCATTAGTTCTGGTGATTTCTCCCAGGACTTCCTTAATCAGCTGATGGTCTGAATCATCTACATCTATTGTT
Source organism: Procambarus virginalis (assembly GCA_020271785.1). Classification (NCBI taxonomy): domain Eukaryota; kingdom Metazoa; phylum Arthropoda; class Malacostraca; order Decapoda; family Cambaridae; genus Procambarus; species Procambarus virginalis. The sequence continues at coordinate 2,834,881 of WNGS01021324.1, read as the reverse complement.
GACATAGGTCGAGGAGAAGCACTGGGTCTGAAATTTGCATTTCCATGTTGTTGGGAATTTGGAATCGTTAGTTGACCCTTTGCAAGACTGGTGTGAGGCTGGCTTTCGAAGGCGCTAAAGCTTTCAGAAGGATTGCTGTGTAATTTCACTGCCATCTGCACTGGTCTGAATGTTGTAGCAAGTGTTGCGACTGTTGGGCTGTCGAATGTCTGCATCTTGACCTGACTATCATCGAGTTTTATAATCTGTGATTGTGTAGGCCTCCACGTGGACACTCGCTCAGACGCTTTGGTCACACTCCACGGGGCGGTAGGTATAGGCCGAGTGCTTGATCTGATGGTGGTGGTTGAAGACAATGTCGTTAGCTGGGGTCTGATTATTGGTGGGAGCGTTGTGGTTGATGGTGGCCGAGAAGAACTGGAGGACCATGTACTTAGCCAGGGTTTAGCAGTTGAATACGTTGTGCTTATAGATAACTTAACAAGTGAAGGAAATTTAGTAGTGGGAAAGGGCCCAGCAGGTGAAGGGGTCCTAGGGTTGGAGATGGGCGTAGTTGATGAAGCGGGTTTATCGGGTGGATTAGGTTGCGTTCTAGACGGTGTTCTTTTCGGTAATGTAAGTCTAGTAAATGGAGGAAACCATGTAGCTAAAGCAGGTTGCTTGGTTGAAGTTAACATTGTGGTGGTCGGTGACCTTGTGGTGGTCGGTGATCTTGTGGTGGTCGGTGACCTTGTGGTGGTCGGTGATCTTGTGGTGGTCGGTGACCTTGTGGTGGTCGGTGATCTTGTGGTGGCAGGGAACAACGTGCTTGAAGAAAACCAAGAAGTTGAGGGGCGTCCTGAAGGTGATCTCGTACCTGGAGGTCTTCTACTGGAAGGGTATCTTATGGATGAAGGGGAACCTTCCGATGTAAGGAATGTTGAGGGAGGTGGAACCCAGGTAACCAACGACGGGTTCTCCGTTGTGCCGAGTTGTGGTTCAAGCACCGATGCTTCTGTTGTTACCGCAGCCTTGGTCCTGGTTACATCGAACGGGATATAAGTTTGTACTTCCCTTGTAGATCCTTTTCCTGTTGGGGAAGTGAAATAATTGTAAGACTGAATCGTAGGAGTTACAGTACCTACTAAAGACGTGTCCAATATTTCATGAGTTGGTATGTTTCCTTCCGTAATGGTGTGTATAGTTTCACGAAAATACGGTACTGAAACTGGTACATTTGAGGCAGCTGTGGATCTCCGAGTAACTGTTGCCTTAGACGCCATCACCGGAAAATTAGGTGCAGATTCAACTGAAGGTTCTCCAGATACTGGCATTTTACCTGCGAGTTTGCTTCCCGCAATCTTCTGTCGAATATTACTGACGTTAGTGGCAGCCCAATCAAAGGCTCCGGCGTCATTATTGCCTGTCACGAACGTTAAGCTGTTGAAAGGCACAAAAGATTTTCTTCTTGCCGTTCTTGAGCTGAGTTCGTTCTTCCCTTCCCCATTAAACAATATTTCATCGTTCTCCAGCCATGCCTCACCATCCTCAGCACTATTCCTACCCTGTTGATTCATCCATTGTCCGCGAGTCCGCGAAATGTTTCCTTGTCCTTCAAAGTCACCAGGGATATTGAGGTCGTCGAGAAGAGGTTTCGGAGAAGCAGAGTAGCAGAGGCCAAAGAGCAGGAGGAAGGGGATCACGGAGCCTCTCCACGTGCTGGATCCCATAGTACACCGCTCTCTGCAAAGAACATGACTGTTTAAGTAAAGTTACATTGGGCAAAGTTACCTTCAACTGATGCCCTGATCGCCTATCAGTAAATAGGTACCTGGGAGTTAGACACCTGCTATGGGCTGCATCCTGGGTGTGTGTGTATGTCAGCACATTAGACAACCGACGGTTATAAAGGCGGGGGCCAAGAACTAACAGCTCGACCCTGCAGCCACACATAGTAACCCAGTAGGCTTAGGAACCTTTACACCAATTTTTTGACAGTTGAGAAGCGGAACCGAAGAGCCGAAGCTCAACCCCACAAGCACAACAAGGCGAGTACTTGCCTCTGGTCCTAGAACCTCCTAGCGCGCGCGTCATGGGACGCTTGGCGGGAAAATTTGAAACTATTACGTGCGGCGTTGATACTACCTTTAATAGCTAAATTAACCACATGGTGAAGGTAATGGCCGAGTCCGAGGGTGTAGACTGTAGAGAGTCTCCTGTTGTTGTCTAACTGGTGTGTGACTGGCCATATGGATCACAGGGTCTAAGTTTTAACACCGTGAGGCCCAAGGATCTAAGCTCCGTAAAAAAATGCAACTATTTTACCGAACTAAAAACGTAATAACCCAACCCCCCTCAGCCTAGGCTTTGGTGGTTGAATCGTGGTGGGTTACCAGTGTGTGTGTGTCAAAACTATACGCACAGGACCGTTGTATGCACTTAACTCTTGAGTGGCTCCCATGACATCTACATGATTGTGGAGATATACGTGGGAGCCTGGGCTCCCACGCTGTGATCAAACGTCTGCCGTATATAGTCTACTTATGCTCACTCATGCCTCAGAAGATGGCTGCAGTGTGCTCCACGACCCGCGACTCGGAGCCTACTGCAAGGCGCGACTCGTAGCCTTGTCGCGAGGTTAATGAATGTATATCACGCTAATACTCCAGTGCATATACAGGAGTTTTACAGTCGAGTAACGGAGACGGGCTCATAGGAGCACAAACTCTTTGATGACGATGTTGGCGAGGAACCCACTTACACCCCTCGTTATTGCTTGATAATCGTTTAGCTCTGGATGTTTAAAACTATTCAAAAGACTAACGATGTCAACTATACTAGAACAACAGAGCGTAATGATGTACATGGAGCAAAGCGTATACGCTTAATGGGGCATAACTTAGGAAATTAAAAATTGTTCAATTACAATCAAACTATATAGTGATAGGAGTGAGGGAAGGAATGATGGCTGACCACTTCCCAGTTGGGTATCCAAGCAAGAAGTATCGAGCGTGCAAGAAGCGAGGCCGTCGTTGTATCTTTCAGTACAAGTGTATGGACATTTGCCCATTGAGTAACACCAATGAACAGCAGGAAGTACACACCTATCTTGTCAAATAAACGTGGCATAGGCTCCATAAGTGAACCATTTTAGACAAATGATGAGATGGGAACGTATTTTTAGAAACTCTTAAAGTGAACTATCTTTTATCTTTGTATGAAAATACACAAATTTGTATTTTAGTGTAATAATTAAGTCTTACCTGTTTATATATGTCACATATTTCAGCGGTTGAAGTTTTTTTTCTCCTTAGGCTGCAGAAGTCACTGGGATCAGCAACGTATTCCCTTCTGGCAACCTTCTTTACTCCGTCTTGATGTAGTGTTCAAATGAGTATTGGTCTTCTCTCTTAACAAAGAACTTGTTAGTTTAATTGTACAGTATGTGTGCCCTTAACAACAATCCTTCGTGAAACTGAGAGGTGCAAAAGCTCTCGTTTTTTTAGTTCTCTGATGCAGAATCTAAATATATAATATATAATGTTTTCAATTTTTTTATCCATGCTTTATTGCAGGGCTTAGTAGGTTCTTGAGTAGACCTTGGAAGTTGGTGTCAAGGTGACAAGTTTCTTGGAATGATGTTCAAATACTGCAACGTATAAATTCAAATTCAAAAGTAACATAGGTGGGGTTTGCTGCGGTTACAAATACTTCACAAGCCAGCGTGTACCGGGTGGTTAAAGGTCTTAATGGTACAATTCACATCGCGTGATCAAGCCCACATTATACTGTGCTTTTGAAGTACAGACAGACAATCACCACCACGTGATATTAGCACAAACACACACCGCGGGATGTGAGCTCACATCTACATGGGCGACACGCACAAACAAATGGTCCCAGCTTGGTCAGCAGCGCCTACGTTACTTCTGGTAAACTCACACGCAAACACACACAAACACACACACACACACAACACACACACACACGAACACACACACACAAACACACACACACACACACGAACACACACACACAAAACCCTGGTAAGTACACACATTGGGGCCTCGCGGCTGAATGGACAGCGCTCGGGGGTCGTAGTCCGAATGNAACTGAACTAACTAAACTAGTCTCTAAGCACGAGGCAACTGCTACAATTTTAAGGGCTTAATTTTGTAATGAGGTTTGGTATTTTCGATTGAAACTTGACCCTCAAAACGATGCTCCATTAAAATAATTCTTTCTGATTTCTAGTGCGTGTAAACCAACTCTATATAATCAATATCATTCAGTAGAGTAAGCTCCGGCCACCTTTCACGCTTTGTTGAGTGTAAAATGTACGTTCCTTCAGTTCAATGACGATATATTTTTTATCGCGCTAAAACATGCTATTTTATATATATAAATATCTGAGACGAGAGAATCTCATTTTTTCTTCATGCATTAATTCAGCAGCTTATCACATGCCCACATCCCACACTGATCTGTTTTTTATAATATTAATAATCTCTCTTAAACGCAAAAGAAAGCCAAAATTATTATCCTACGATCACTAAAACTGTCAACAAGAGGAGAAATGATGGGAGTGTGGACAGTTTTGTGTTGATCACCACTGTCTAGTGAGCTGAACTACTAGACAGTGGGAGTGATAATGTACAACTAGACAGTGAGGTCAAACCGTCTAGTGAGCTGAACTACTAGACAGTGGGAGTGATAATGTACAACTAGACAGTGAGGTCAAACCGTCTAGTGAGCTGAACTACTAGACAGTGGGAGTGATAATGTACAACTAGACAGTGAGGTCAAACCGTCTAGTGAGCTGAACTACTAGACAGTGGAGTGATAATGTACAACTAGACAGTGAGGTCAAACCATGAGGCCGAGCGACCATGTCAACAACCCCTTCGAACAGACAAGACGGATGACTGCTAGGTCTCTACTACACTAGAACTAACCTATTTTGCACTTGAAGGACAAGCCGAAGACCTATCGAAGGTACGATAACACATCCAAGAACTACAGTAGTGTACCTTACTAACACCAATCCGTTGGAGATAGACAATTCTAATCAATTCAAGTAATAATCACAATTCTAATTTTAAATTAGAATGGAATCCATAGATTATTCAAGTACAGTATAGGTTATACACATTGATCGCTTACGGGCTAATAGGCTTTCTGCTGTTTCCTCCATACGTGTTCCTTCTATGTCTATGCATTAATTCATCCATTGCATTCACAATATTGCACAAATTAGCATTTTATTGTTTAAGTAGGTTAGCACAAGGTTGGTAAGATCGACTGGAGCAAGAACAGCTGAGCTACCACAGTAGCTCCTCCTCCCCTTCTCAACATCAATCATATTTTATGTGTATAAACAACAGTGGGGATTGCTGCCTCACTAGTGTAGCCAACCTATATAATAACGCATCAACATTACCCCTTTTTAAGTTAACATAACCTAGCCTGCCTTAATCTAGCCTAACCTATCTTTACCTAAATTAACCTGCCTTAACCCTAACCTAACCAAGCCTGCCTTAACCTAACCTAACCTAATCTATCTTACCTAACCTAACCTATCTTACACTAACCTACCTAACCAAACCTAACCTAATCTAACCTAGCCTGACCTATCTTAACCTAACCTAGCTTATCTTTGCCTAACCAAATAGATTGCATGAACCCAGAAAGTAAGACTTTAAAAACCATTTGATATCCTTCGCAGTAGGCCAATTGAATGTGTAGCAATATCACTTTATAATTATTATTATTATTATGATTATTATTATTATTATTATTATTATTATTATTATTATTATTATTATTATTATTATTATTATTAAGAATGCAACATTGTATCAGCACTGTCTTTGTAAATATTTCATAATGAACTTAATTAACATAAGCGCTATCACATATAGGTAGGAATACAATGGGTTAGAAAGCGAACGCTCTGCGACAAACAGGAGCGAGCAAACGCAAGCTGAGCAAGGTACCAATAACCGACCATATGCTAGCGACCGCATTCCTTTTAATTATTTGGACTGAAGACAATCGTTGTTTTGTGGTCATTTTCGGCCAATTTTGTTTTCTCTTTTATAGAGTGGTATTGTTTTGAGAATTTTAATACAAATTTAAAGGTGGGAGTGTATAAATACTGGTTGTAGTTGCATGAAGTGCACACAGCTGTGCACAGGTATGTTTCACCTGTTAATATATTACACGGAAATTAAACTACAAGACAATTAAGAGGCTGAAGTAAGCACTTGTGAGCAACTGAAGGCCTGAATGTAACCGCTTGACATGGGCAGAGGTTGTGGAGGTGTAGGTGAATATTTCATATAAACAAAGAAAAATCCATAATCGCTAAATACAGTATTTAATGTATTTGATAAATTACGTAGTCCTTCTTGCTGTTACGTCTTTCAGCATTTGTTTTCATGATCGATGGTCTTTAATCACTCACATCATGTTATCGAAGAGTGATATTTGAACGTTTTGTTGATAGGGGTGGAAATCTGGGAAATCGTAGCACGTATATATTTATTTATATATACAAGAGTTCTTACATTCTTATACAGCCACTAGCACGCATAGCGTTTCGGGCAGGTCCTTAATCCTATTTTTTTTCACACACACACACAGGAAGCAGCCTGTAGCAGCTGTCTAACTTCCAAGCTCTTAGTTTTCATATCACAATTATTAGTCTGCCCTCATGTTCCTTCCAAGTGTTGTATAGTCAAACTGGTTTAGTGCTTCTCCTAATTAATTACCTTATCTTGGTAGCTTGGTAGAAACAGTTATTTTGTCCACACAAATATAAATAACATATGCCGAACATCATTATCAATGTATTTGTATGATGGACAAGATAAATTCGGATCCCATCTTCAGGGCATGTACAACGCCCAGATGTAATCTGCCTCTGTGTTGGGAAAGTAAGCTTACTGTCTGTAAGCCTTCTTTCGAGGAGTGTGCGTCAGTTGCTTGGGTTAACGGTAGCTGGCAGAGTTTGCTACTGGTCGTCCACTTGCCTCCCTCACCGCTATGCTGCTGCTCGTTGAGTATCGTAGTGTAGCGAGTAAGCTTATACTCGCTCCATTATCTCATTATCTTAATAGGCATAACTAATTACACAAGCTATAATCCTATCCCTAGCTTACTCGCTACAGTAGTGACTGAGTGAACTAAGGGAGGCAGGTGCTAATTTATAATATTTGTATAAATAACACTTTTTTAGTTATAAACAGTTAAACAGTGAAATTCTACGAATGTTTCAAAACAATATTTTGACATAACAATCATAAAATTTCCACTTTAACGTGAATTAGAATCATTTCCGTCTCGATGAGTAATTTAACCAACCTAAAATTGCCTAATCTATTAATACGTGAAAAAAGTAATGAACAAATGTCCAGTTAAACGTCTTTTACCTAGGCTACTGTTAGTGTGTGTGTGTGTGCTAGGGAAGTCATCATTATTTCCTCTATTTTATTTTATTACGTATCTCTGTAACCCTTTTCACTACCGGCGTGGAGAATACAAATGGTGTCCCATCAACAAATGTCAATTGTTTTTGACTAAAATGCGTGGGGTGAAATGAGAAATAACTATGTATTACACATTCAAACTTGTGCTCTCAAAGATTAAACAGTGAAATTCTGTGATGTTTCAAAACAATACTTTGACATAACAATCACACAAAAATACACACAATACTGTGTGTTCGTTGACAAATATACAGCATAAGTTGCAAAAGCAGCAAGAGGAATGCCTGGCCACATGGGGCCAGATTCACGAAAGCACTTACGCAAGCACTTACGAACGTGTACATCTTTCCTCAATCTTTGACGGCTTTGGTTACATTTATTAAAGTTTACAAGCATGAAAACTTGTCAATCAACTGTTGTTATTGTTATAAACAGCCTCCTGGTGCTTCGGAGCTCATTAAAACTGTTTAATAATTGTAAACAAAGCCGCTAAAGATTGAGAAAAGATGTACAGGTTCATAAGTGCTTGCGTAAAGTGCTTTCGTGAAATCTGGCCCATGGTCTTATAAGACAAAGTTGATTCTTAAGTTGAAATGCGAGTAAGTAGATACAAGTATAGTGATGTTAAGCGCTGGCTGAGGACCCTGGCGTAGTTAACGGGTCGCGTGCGGCGTCCCGGGGGGCCGCCTCCCTGCACCTGTTCTGTGGGCTCCCACGCCCCTCTCCACTCCAGTACACCGTGAAAAAATCAACAGGAGCCAATGAGGATTGTTGTTGTGTTCGATTCAGCTACTCAGAACAAAAGTTCCAAGTAGCACGGGCTATGGTGAGACCCGTAGTGGACTTGCCAGACATAGGAGCGGGGCTGTAACTGTGCCAATGGTGAGGGGTCCCAACTCGCAAACTTGGTATCGCCAAGCCCAGGCTCTAGACCGCTACGCCATTATGGCTAGGAGCTGCATGCCGTCAAACACATGGTTAACATGTCTCAAGTGACATACAACCGTCACTTACATAGATTTACCTGAATTTACCTGGGGGCCACTAACACTAAAAAAATAAGGCCTATTCTTCCATGGGAAGCAGCACTTACTGGCCAGTGTGAATTAACTTCTATTGACCCAAGCAAGGTAGCTCCTATTGACCCAAACAAGGTGCTCCTATTGACCCAAACAAGGTGCTCCTATTGACCCAAACAAGGTGCTCCTATTGACCCAAGCAAGGTGCTCCTATTGACCCAAGCAAGGTCCTCCTATTGACCCAAGCAAGGTAGCTCCTATTGACCCAAGCAAGGTGCTCCTATTGACCCAAGCAAGGTGCTCCTATTGACCCAAGCAAGGTCCTCCTATTGACCCACGTGAGGAAACTCGCATGGACCATTAATATAAGCATAATAATATAAGAGAAATAAAACTAACTCCTTTACATCATAAGATAAGCTTATCAGTTGTTTAGGAACAAACGTGTCTCTAACGTTATTTATTATTCAATTATAGACTTTATGGACTACAATTTTACTGAATAAAATGTATTGAAGGGGTCTTCCAGTTGTGGTGCTGCCGATGGTGCAATATTTAGGAAAGCAAACAAGTCTTTAGTGGCATAAAAACATGGCAAATACATTTATTGACGTGGCTACATTCTATAATAGCAATAACACTCACAACAGCTGTGTAAACTTATAAATAATTATAATGGAAAGTAATCGGATGGTATTGATCGTGGGGCCTTCCAATATTCATTTAGCTGTGAAGGTTTGTTTTCGTGCAAATGATTTATTAGTTTATTTGAAGTAGCGTCTGATCTCAGCTTGGCTAGAGAGTTGTTCTTGCGTCAGCACCCTGTTCTTGCGTCAGCACCCTGTCTTGCGTCAGCACCCTGTTCTTGCGTCAGCACCTGTTGCAGATGAGGAGTCACAATAACGTGGCTGAATATGTTGACCAGACCACACACTAGAAAATGAAGGGACGACGACGTTTCGGTCCGTCCTGGACCATTCTCAAGTCCATTCTGAGAATGGTCCAGGACGGACCGAAACGTCGTGTCTCTTCCTTTTCTAGTGTGTGGTCTGGTCAGCACCCTGTTCTTGCGTCAGCACCCTGTTCTTGCGTCAGCACCCAGGGTGTCCAGTGCTTCCTGGAGATGTTCCAGTGACGGTTGCGTCTGAATCACTTCCCTCTAACAACATTTTGATGTGTCTCTCACTTCTAATCTTCAGCACTCTGAAGTGTTTTAAGGTAACCGCCACTTTCAGAGATGAAAGAATTAATGTTCTGAGCAATGACGTGGTCTGTCTCTACTCCGTCTGCCACTTGTCTTTGCCTCCGTCCGCGTGAGAGTACAGGCCCCACAAGCGCTAACATTGTGAGCACGACGGGGATGTAACAGGTGGGACTACTGAGACACCCAACACTCTCAGCTGCCGGCTTCTTCTTCTTCTTCACGGGGCTCTTCTCATCCTCGGGGTTCTCCGTAACTGGATCGTCGTTTTGTTCCATGTTAACTAGGGCAGAGACGATGGCGGTGGAGGCTGCTGCTGCGTCGACTACTTCTAGTGGTCTAAAGTGCAGCTGCGGGAGAACCGGTTCAATCAGTTCACTGGCATAGTCATCAGAGATTCGTGACACCTGTCCCGTATTCTGCTGATATTCGTTATTCTCATCTGTGGAGGAGGCAGAATTATGTATAGGGCCTCGAACCAGTACCTCATAAAGGTTGACGTTAGGTTCATAAGAAGGTAGGAGATGAAACGTAGTGTCTTCCAGCAACACCCTACTGGCAGTGTCTCGACGCTTGCGACCGAGCACAGGAACCACGAGAGGAACTGCCATTGCACCAGTGGCTCCCATCGCCACCGTCAGTGCAAGGCCAACAGCGCACCATTTGGTCTGGAGGCACATCCCTACGTTGTCCTCGGGCTCTGGTGTAGCCTGGATGTTCTCACCAATGGCATCCAAACGCTCTTGATTAAAGGAAGTCGGGGAAGTGGTTTGGGGAGTGATTGGTGTTGATGGAGGGTTAGTGAGGGTATGGTGGCTAGGCTCTGGGCCGGAGCCAGCAGTGAGAGGTGACAGTGAAGGTGCAAGGTGCTCCTCAAATGGGCCTTGCAAATATACGAGAGCCTGTGGAATATCTTCATTCGTGCCTTGCAATAGAGGGACTAAACTTGGATATGATTCATTCATAGTCTTCGTGCTTTCATTTCGCACCTGATCATACTCGGTCGGTTCAGTATAATGATGAGACTCGTGAGCATCGACGCTAGTGTCAAAATAACTTGCATTCGAGATATCAACGTGGAGGGTTTCGTTATATTTTGGAATTGCGCTATGAAACCAGGGTTGATTTCTGATGTTTTTAATCTGGTGTGGTGGACCTGTAGCAACGAGCGGCATGTGGGCAACAGGGGAAGTGAGGACATCGTTTTGATGTCGTAGTTCTTCCTCGCCCTGTTCGAGAGCATCCAGCAACTGTGGGTCAATGGTTCGTATAGATTGCAACACTAACGACTCTATAACCCCAAGAATTATTGGATCATTAATATCCATATCGGAAAAGAGGGTTTTAAAGGTATGTAACCGTTGTAGTTCCTTCCATACCGACGCAACCACGCTGGACAAGTTAGCATCGATGTGAGGACTACTTCCTCCGTACTGCTGGGAGTTCATTTCGCTGCTGGTAGAGACACCTGACCACTCTGAACGGTCTGGAAGTATAGAACTGTTGTTCTTCAAGGATACGAAGCTCTCGGGGCTTCCATTACCCAGTTCAGCGCCAACAGTTACCGGATAGTCCTGGAATGCGCTGTTCTCAGCACTGAAAACATAAGGAAGTTGGTGTTGTGGCGGTCTGCTGCTGGTGGCGGCAACGACGCCAGAGCTGCTGCTGTGCTGACTGACGGGGGAGCCAAGAGCAGCAGGGTCCCCGACGCCTCCGTACGAGTAGAGTGGAAGAGTCGTTGTCTGAGTTCCTGTAACAGTAGTTTCTCGCGGTGCATATTTGTGGTACACAGGCCGGGGCACGTTGAATTGATAAAGAGGAGGATAATTGTCCACAATACCTATATCACTATTGTTTACTGCTGGCAGGTGATGGAAAGTATTACTCTCTACTGATGGTGCATAGTAATTCGGCCTGAACGATTGTCACTAACGATTCCGCAATACCAGCACTTGGAAACGTAGATGTATAAATTGAGTCGGTGTCGTGAGGTAGAGCAGAGGTGGTGTTACCAATAAATGTTACGCTCGTGGAATTGAAAAGTCCATATCTTTCTGTAGAAGATGATTTGACATCTGTTATTAAATAAGTTAGATTGTCGGATACATGTAGGGTTACTGAACCATTCTCTGTCACTGATGGTAGACTATTATTGTGAGGGAAGTATCCAGGTGTGAAAGTTTTCTGTGAATCCTCAGGATTTTGTAAGAAATTATTTCGGTGGAAGTCGTCGCTACCCGGAACCGGAGACTGTTGGATATGTAGAGGAACTTCAGACTGATTGATATATGACGGTGGTGACACGCCTGGCCTCGCCGCATTGTCTCGGGTACCAGTAATAGTTGAAAAACCATGTGACAGGACGCTTGCCAGTCGATCTGGCTCGAGTTTCATATTTACGTAAGGAAGATCATGTAAGCTCTCTTTCTTCAGTCCGCTAAAGATATCAGAGTTTCCAATTAAGCTCTGAGTATCAGGAGAGAAGTAGAGCCTCTCTGGCATCTGGGAGGTATACTGCGACGACACTGATGCAATGTTATAGTCTCCAGGATGACTAAGTCCAATTACTGGGACCTGGAGATGACTGGAGGAAAAGTCTCCCAGTGGTAATGAGTTTACATGCGGACGAGATTGGCTTTGTTGCCAGTTCGAGGGAATTTGAGAATTTTTCCACAAATTGAAACCGAATTGTGGTAAAGTTGGTTGAATTATTGATTGAACTGGTGCCAAATTGTTGTTATTCAACAACAAATTGTACAAAAGTGAGCTGAATTGGAGAACTGGTGGATTTTGAGGAGGCGCTGATGGCTCTGACCTGAACGGCTCCAAACCTGGCCTCAGGAATGACGTAGGCGAGTTAAGAGAGGGATTAAGGCGAGCGGGATTAGGTTTAATCCCTTGGAAGTAGGTATTGTAGTTATGTAAGTTATTGACATGAGGTGGGATCAGCATGTACACTTGCTGATGTGCTGCATCTGTACTGGACACAGACTGCTGGCTTGGTTCCTGTTGTTGCATATTCAGTTGTTGTTGTTTCTGTCTATGTTGTGGTTGATGTTGCATATATTGTTGCTGGAGCTGACTATACTGTGGTTTAGGAAGATTATATAGCGACTCCAAGTAACTAATTAATAGTTGACGCTGCTGATGCAGCAACCATCGATCTTCACCCTCGAATTCCTGCTGATCCATTATTTCTTGAATGAGAGCATGCAATTTTTCTTTGGAGGCTGACTGAAGAGAATTTATAAGTTGCTGTAGTTTATAGTTTTCAAGAAGCTGTTGTATGGTCGGTGTTCCTTGACCGAAGTGTACAGGATGGTGTGAGACGTGTCCATCAGGGTGAGGTGGGGTCAAGTGCGACACGGCTGGCGGAGAGAGCTGCGATAAGAGGCTCTGGAAGGCCCCCGCGTCCGCTTGTGGTGTGGCGCCGGTGGAGGGCGTTTGAGCGGGAATATCGTGAGCAGCCCAGGCGCCGGTGGAAGGCGTTTGAGCGGGAATATCGTGAGCAGCCCAGGCTCCGGTGGAGGGCGCCGGTGGAGAAGCCCCGGTCTGAATGAAGGCCGAGGTAGGGAGGCGACTGGTGGCCACCAGGGTCAGTTGGCCGTCGACAAACTCCCATACCTTCACCGCGACGTGGGGAACTGTCGCCTCTGAACCGTTTTCTCTCGCGTTTGTGGGTCGACCGTTCACAACTGGACTAGTCACCGGACGCCCTGGAACATAACACATTAAATTACTTAAAATGTTTTGAAATAAGTAAACATTAATTTACAAATAGTCGAGGGCCCAAGTTTTATTATTAAATATATGATTACAAATGACACTATTTTACCTGTATATAATTTTGAGCAATCTGTTGTCATTTATATAGTTACTTTACGTTATAGTTCATATTAACTCGAAAGTTTAATGTCATAAATTCTAGCATCAAAACTGTAGGAACATTTTATTTATACCGCTGGGAGGTCAGGAACGTACAAAATGAACTGAAGAAGAGCGAAGATAAAGAGTAAAGGTAAGATGCAAGGAGTCAATAGACTAAACATACAAAGATAAGTCAGGTGATAAGAACCCAGGTGGTGACCGTAGAGGGCTTGGCGTATTGATCAGTGACGTCATCGTTGGCGTGTTGACCAGTGACGTCATCGTTGGCGTGTTAACCAGTGACGTCATCGTTGGCGTGTTGATCAGTGACGTCATCGTTGGCGTGTTGATCAGTGACGTCATCCTCGGCATCTTCGCGTTCCGGTCTTGTTCTATCTCTCGCGGTGGGTAGAGTGTTCTCACTCTCGCGGTGGGTAGAGTGCTCTCACTCTCGCGGTGGGTAGAGTGCTCTCACTCTCGCGGTGGGTAGAGTGCTCTCACTCTCGCGGTGGGTAGAGTGCTCTCACTCTCGCGGTGGGTAGAGTGCTCTCACTCTCGCGGTGGGTAGAGTGCTCTCACTCTCGCGGTGGGTAGAGTGCTCTCACTCTCGCGGTGGGTAGAGTGCTCTCACTCTCGCGGTGGGTAGAGTGCTCTCACTCTCGCGGTGGGTAGAGTGCTCTCACTCTCGCGGTGGGTAGAGTGCTCTCACTCTCGCGGTGGGTAGAGTGCTCTCACTCTCGCGGTGGGTAGAGTGCTCTCACTCTCGCGGTGGGTAGAGTGCTCTCACTCTCGCGGTGGGTAGAGTGCTCTCACTCTCGCGGTGGGTAGAGTGCTCTCACTCTCGCGGTGGGTAGAGTGCTCTCACTCTCGCGGTGGGTAGAGTGCTCTCACTCTCGCGGTGGGTAGAGTGCTCTCACTCTCGCGGTGGGTAGAGTGCTCTCACTCTCGCGGTGGGTAGAGTGCTCTCACTCTCGCGGTGGGTAGAGTGCTCTCACTCTCGCGGTGGGTAGAGTGCTCTCACTCTCGCGGTGGGTAGAGTGCTCTCACTCTCGCGGTGGGTAGAGTGCTCTCACTCTCGCGGTGGGTAGAGTGCTCTCACTCTCGCGGTGGGTAGAGTGCTCTCACTCTCGCGGTGGGTAGAGTGCTCTCACTCTCGCGGTGGGTAGAGTGCTCTCACTCTCGCGGTGGGTAGAGTGCTCTCACTCTCGCGGTGGGTAGAGTGCTCTCACTCTCGCGGTGGGTAGAGTGCTCTCACTCTCGCGGTGGGTAGAGTGCTTTCACTCTCGTGGTGGGTAGAGTGCTCTCACTCTCGCGGTGGGTAGAGTGCTCTCACTCTCGTGGTGGGTAGAGTGCTCTCACTCTCGTGGTGGGTAGAGTGCTCTCACTCTCGTGGTGGGTAGAGTGAATAGTTCCGTTATTTGTGTATTTATGGCGGGTTGTTTCGCTTATATGTGAAGGGCTTCTAGAATTTGTAATCTTCTTACATCTTGGACTTTGTCTAATATGAAAGTGTTTTATTCAACATTTCTCTTGTTAGAGTGATGTCATGGGCTTCTCTCATGTGAATTTTAGGGGCACCTGATCGAAGATGACAAGTCAAACGCCCCGTGTGCTTGGTCGACGTCATACCTATGTACTTAGATTGAAGGTTACAGCTTTCATGGGGGCAGGTGTACATGGGGGATGTAACGAATGGAGCAGATTTGTGTCCATAGTGGTCTTCGTACTTATAATTATTCTCTTGTTCATGGCGATGCCAAAACTCCTCCCAAGCCTGTTAATTGAACAGAGAGGTTGTCAGACTGTTGAAGTCGATAACTTAAAGAGTCATAATGATCCGTCCTGAACCATTATCAAGTTGAGACAGTTAAGCAAGTCCCAGCTGTGTCTGGGTACAAGTGACAGGATGAACAACTTAGCGGGTTTTCTTCCTATTGGGGAGTGTTGTACATGCTGCTATGGCGGTGTGTCCGCTCACAGGATGAGTGGCGCTGCCTAATAAACTCGCCCCTCGGGGCAAAATTAATTTTTTTTAAAGTCGTGTCTTGATAACGACTCGAAAACGTCGCCGTTTCTCCATCATATCCTTAGCCACGTTATTGTGACTCGTCGTCAACAATAGTTACCATCAGAAGAATCATTGCTGGAAGTGAGAGTATCTGAGCGGTTTTCCGACGCAAGAGCTTCTCGACCAACCTTCCTGTTAGGTACGTAGTTGGACTGCTCCGGCCGGAGGGGATTCAGAAAGTCAAAGGTGTTAAAGTGGACTCTGGTAGCTTGGCTCCTTGGCTCTGTGGCTTAGGGTGCCCAAGTACTCCTCCGTCGTTAACTGGAGAGATATAGAGTGTAGGCGGCTGACGGCTGACTGTGGCGGCGGGAGCACTCGCACTCACCGCGTTACCACCCTCCAAGAACCCCGTCTTACGAACGTTCAGATTGTATGCATTGTTTTGCAATTGAACTTCGATCTTTTCAAGTTGCGACTGACTAACGTGAGACCCTTTGTAATGTGGACGCCATATGGGGTTTAAATAAGGTCGCTCTGGGTTACATCAACATTTCCTAACTTAGTGTTGAATGGAAGATGTGGCATCGAGTCACTGGTTGGCGTGTGGACTAATGATGACGGGGGTAGATGGAGGCCAAGTGTCGCTTCTGGTCCCAACACCAGCTGCAGGAGGGCCTCTACAACCCCCAGAGTGTATTCCTCTACACCCCCTAGAGTGTATTCCTCTACATCCTCTAGAGTGAGTTCCTCTTCTTGGTTGGCCACATCGTCATAGTTACTATACTGAGAGTCATGATGACCATAATAATCTTTATTTAACGACTGACTGTTGTTATCGTGCATTGAATAATAATGTATTCCTCAAAAGTCAAGGAATCATCTGTTGAGGGCAAAGTATGTGGCTCAGGAGGTTCAGATAAACTGGGAAGAGTTACAAGGGAGGTGGAGATGGGGGAAAATGATATGGCACTTTCTTGTATGTCTTCAAGATCCGTTGTTTGTGGCGAGATGCCATAGTCATCTATGTAGATTTGTGGAACAAGATTATTATTATTAAATCCAGGCATCCAAGGAGTATTATGTTGCGTATGTGTAGGTTTAGAGGAAAGAGCGGCAGTGTAAGGCCAAGTTAATGTCGTAAGACCAGGAAATTCATGTGGAAGCGGCCCCAGCACATGTGGGCGATCGCCCTCTATCTTTTCCTCATGCTCGTCCCAAACATTACCATAGGCAGCATAGTACTCACTCAAATCGTCCTCGTAGAAGTCGTATTCAAAGTCGGGGCCAGCACTACCTCCCTGTGCTGGAGGCGAGCTAGTCGAGGCCACCATCTCGGTCTCTTGGATGTTCCCTACTTCGGTGTAAACGCCTTCACGGACTTCGTCTTCCGTCACTGGCTGCAAGATTGGTAACCTCGGGAATTTAGATTCAAGAGCCAAAGCTTCTGTTGGTTTTGGAGTCGTTAGAATAGTCCACAATGTTTTATGAGTTGTGTATCTGTGCTGGCATTCATAAAGGGCTGCGAGGTAGTATTGTGCACTTTTAATCCTATTGGTCTAAGACTTGCGGCCCATGAAGGCGTCAAGTGGATGCTGGTCTGGTTCACTTTATCATTATTGTTGAAGAGTGAGATTTTATTCTTATCTGCTTCTTTGTTTTGGGGGTTAATGTCAAAATTAATATTTTCTGTTGTATGTTTTGGATAATGGGACCCCTTGTTGATATTTTGGTTCAACGAGGAAAAATCATTATTTCTGGTGATTTCTCCCAGGACTTCCTTAATCAGCTGATGGTCTGAATCATCTACATCTATTGTTGACATAGGTCGAGGAGAAGCACTGGGTCTGAAATTTGCATTTCCATGTTGTTGGGAATTTGGAATCGTTAGTTGACCCTTTGCAAGACTGGTGTGAGCGGCTTTCGAAGGCGCTAAAGCTTTCAGAAGGATTGCTGTGTAATTTCACTGCCATCTGCACTGGTCTGAATGTTGTAGCAAGTGTTGCGACTGTTGGGCTGTCGAATGTCTGCATCTTGACCTGACTATCATCGAGTTTTATAATCTGTGATTGTGTAGGCCTCCACGTGGACACTCGCTCAGACGCTTTGGTCACACTCCACGGGGGTAGGTATAGGCCGAGTGCTTGATCTGATGGTGGTGGTTGAAGACAATGTCGTTAGCTGGGGTCTGATTATAGTGGGAGCGTTGTGGTTGATGGTGGCCGAGAAGAACTGGAGGACCATGTACTTAGCCAGGGTTTAGCAGTTGAATACGTTGTGCTTATAGATAACTTAACAAGTGAAGGAAATTTAGTAGTGGGAAAGGGCCAGCAGGTGAAGGGGTCCTAGGGTTGGAGATGGGCGTAGTTGATGAAGTGGGTTTATCGGGTGGATTAGGTTGCGTTCTAGATGGTGTTCTTTTCGGTAATGTAAGTCTAGTAAATGGAGGAAACCATGTAGCTAAAGCAGGCTGCTTGGTTGAAGTTAACATTGTGGTGGTCGGTGACCTTGTGGTGGTCGGTGATCTTGTGGTGGCAGGGAACCACGTGCTTGAAGAAAACCAAGAAGTTGAGGGGCGTCTGAAGGTGATCTCGTACCTGGAGGTCTTCTACTGGAAGGGTATCTTATGGATGAAGGGGAACCTTCCGAGTAAGGAATGTTGAGGGAGGTGGAACCCAGGTAACCAACGACGGGTTCTCCGTTGTGCCGAGTTGTGGTTCAAGCACCGATGCTTCTGTTGTTACCGCAGCCTTGGTCCTGGTTACATCGAACGGGATATAATTTTGTACTTCCCTTGTAGATCCTTTTCTGTTGGGGAAGTGAAATAATTGTAAGACTGAATCGTAGGAGTTACAGTACCTACTAAAGACGTGTCCAATATTTCATGAGTTGGTATGTTTCCTTCCGTAATGGTGTGTATAGTTTCACGAAAATACGGTACTGAAACTGGTACATTTGAGGCAGCTGTGGATCTCCGAGTAACTGTTGCCTTAGACGCCATCACCGGAAAATTAGGTGCAGATTCAACTGAAGGTTCTCCAGATACTGGCATTTTACCTGCGAGTTTGCTTCCCGCAATCTTCTGTCGAATATTACTGACGTTAGTGGCAGCCCAATCAAAGGCTCCGGCGTCATTATTGCCTGTCACGAACGTTAAGCTGTTGAAAGGCACAAAAGATTTTCTTCTTGCCGTTCTTGAGCTGAGTTCGTTCTTCCCTTCCCCATTAAACAATATTTCATCGTTCTCCAGCCATGCCTCACCATCCTCAGCACTATTCCTACCCTGTTGATTCATCCATGTCCGCGAGTCCGCGAAAATGTTTCCTTGTCCTTCAAAGTCACCAGGGATATTGAGGTCGTCGAGAAGAGGTTTCGGAGAAGCAGAGTAGCAGAGGCCAAAGAGCAGGAGGAAGGGGATCACGGAGCCTCTCCACGTGCTGGATCCCATAGTACACCGCTCTCTGCAAAGAACATGACTGTTTAAGTAAAGTTACATTGGGCAAAGTTACCTTCAACTGATGCCCTGATCGCCTATCAGTAAATAGGTACCTGGGAGTTAGACCTGCTATGGGCTGCATCGGGTGGTGTGTGTGTATGTCAGCACATTAGACAACCGACGGTTTAAAGGCGGGGGCCAAGAACTAACAGCTCGACCCTGCAGCCACACATAGTAACCCAGTAGGCTTAGGAACCTTTACACCAATTTTTTGACAGTTGAGAAGCGGAACCGAAGAGCCGAAGCTCAACCCCACAAGCACAACAAGGCGAGTACTTGCCTCTGGTCCTAGAACCTCCTAGCGCGCGCGTCATGGGACGCTTGGCGGGAAAATTTGAAAACTATACGTGCGGCGTTGATACTACCTTTAATAGCTAAATTAACCACATGGTGAGGTAATGGCCGAGTCCGAGGGTGCAGACTGTAGAGAGTCTCCTGTTGTTGTCTAACTGGTTGTGACTGGCCATATGGATCACAGGGTCTAAGTTTTAACACCGTGAGGCCCAGTCTAAGCTTCGTAAAAAATGCAACTATTTTACCGAACTAAAACTAAAAAAATAAAAACCCAACCCCCCTCAGCCTAGGCTTTGGTGGTTGAATCGTGGTGGGTTACCAGTGTGTGTGTGTCAAAACTATACGCACAGGACCGTTGTATGCACTTAACTCTTGAGTGGCTCCCATGACATCTACATGATTGTGGAGATATACGGTGGGAGCCTGGCTCCCACGCTGTGATCAAACGTCTGCCGTATATAGTCTATTATGCTCACTCATGCCTCAGAAGATGGCTGCAGTGTGCTCCACGACACCCGCGACTCGGAGCCTACTGCAAGGCGCGACTCGTAGCCTTGTCGCGAGGTTAATGAATGTATATCACGCTAATACTCCAGTGCATATACAGGAGTTTTACAGTCGAGTAACGGAGACGGGCTCATAGGAGCACAAACTCTTTGATGACGATGTTGGCGAGGAACCCACTTACACCCCTCGTTATTGCTTGATAATCGTTTAGCTCTGGATGTTAAACTATTCAAAAGACTAACGATGTCAACTATACTAGAACAACAGAGCGTAATGATGTACATGGAGCAAAGCGTATACGCTTAATGGGGCATAACTTAGGAAATTAAAAATTGTTCAATTACAATCAAACTATATAGTGATAGGAGTGAGGGAAGGAATGATGGCTGACCACTTCCCAGTTGGGTATCCAAGCAAGAAGTATCGAACGTGCAAGAAGCGAAGCCGTCGTTGTATCTTTCAGTACAAGTGTATGACATTTGCCCACTGAGTAACACAATGAACAGCAGGAAGTACACACCTATCTTGTCAAATTAACGTGGCATAGGCTCCATAAGTGAACCATTTTAGACAAATGATGAGATGGGAACGTATTTTAGAAACTCTTAAAGTGAACTATCTTTTTTCTTTGTATGAAAATACACAAATTGTATTTTAGTGTAATAATTAAGTCTTACCTGTTTATATATGTCACATATTTCAGCGGTTGAAGTTTTTTTTCTCCTTAGGCTGCAGAGTCACTGGGATCAGCAACGTATTCCCTTCAGGCAACCTCTTTACTCCGTCTTGATGTAGTGTTCAAATGAGTATTGGTCTTCTCTCTTTAAACAAAGAACTTGTTAGTTTGAATTGTACAGTATGTGTGCCCTTAACACAACATCCTTCGTGAAACTGAGAGGGTGCAAAGCTCTCGTTTTTTTTAGTTCTCTGATGCAGGATATAANAAAGCTTGTTGTACAGGCTGTATGTAATTCTTTATAATGCAAAGTAACTATTAATGTCAGCAACAAGCTTAAAACATTATGGGGGACATTAAGTTTTGTACTACTTTAATCCTCAAAGTGCTGCTAATTATTGTGTTGATCATCTAGTGTAATGCAGACATATAGTGATTTATGTTTTGTCAGTACTGTATTTGGATGTTGTTGATGTCTACATTGTTTCAATAGCTCAGTAGTGTCTCCCAGCAATTACAGCAGGGCACAAAATAATTTGGAAGTCTGATGGAACAGCTCCTAGTCTCCCATTGTATGATGATTGTGCCTTATCTAGGTCAACATAAAGATCTTCACTGTATATTATTATTTTGCTATTCTATTTAATTTTGCAAACATTCCTTTTGAATAAGGAAAAAAAAAGTGTTTTGGTCCTGACTTCCATCACATTGTCCTATTGACTAATGTCAGGAAATTTTGCTCATTGGTGAGACCAGAATGAGAAAATACATAATTTTTGTTGTATATTCCATATATTTTTAATACAGATCTACCATGTCAGGAGGAAAAAGTAAAATAACTATTAATTTATTTGCTTATTTGAGGGCAATTTTAATGATTGTTGCACTTTGAGGCTTGATGGCCCGTTCCCATCTTGCAAGTCCCCTTTGATGTTGTGCCCATTTGAACTTGTCATCGATGCTATGTTCCCTCTTGTGCCCCCCTTGTTCTTCCCTCTGAGGTCTTATTCCCTCTTATTACTCCTCTTCTGCATGCAAGTTGCCTAATGTATAGTCTTAAGCTATTTTCAACCTTTTCAAGAATATAAGGCTTGGTCTAAAATGTGTGAAGCAGTTACTGAATTGCCGTATGTTTTCTAGTTTGAATGCCACATACATCACATGTTTAAAATCTCTTGGGCATGCATAAATAAGTGGGAAGGTGGGGGTAAAAATAGAGAAAGAAACTAAATTTTTAGAAATATAAAAAAAAAAATCCATTGTAATATGTGATGTAAAAAAAAAGTATGATTGAAGTAGTGGTGTGATTATAACCAAACAAAAGTTATGCGGTTATATCCTTCATGATACAGTACTAGTGACTCATTATACACGCTAGATGGTTAATGTTCATTGCCTAAGGCAAATTCTTGCCAGTTTCTACTGCTTTATTTATGTATAATTCCTCATGGCAGGGGTGGGGAACCAATTTGGGAACGTGTGATTAAAATGGTGATAATTTTCTAAAAAGTTGTAAATTGCCACTGGAGAAAAAATGCTTGAAGGTATTCCTAAAGGACTTTGTTTAGGCGACCAATTAACTGTGTATGCATGACATCAAAATAGTGACGGGTATTACGAACCAATTGGCATGTGTGCTCATTGGTTTCCCACTCTCGCCTTGAGGTATATTTTTAACACTTTGTAGTACAGTACATCATCCATGATAGTTTCCACCCATCGTTCATCACTATCATTTCTCCACTCTGCCTTGATCTTCAACACCTGAACCCATGTTAATTTCTTTGTAGATCTGTTGATGTCTGTGAGGACATTTCGATATGACCAACATCATATTACATATTAAGTTTCACCTGAGGTAAATGTGGATTGTCATATGATTTTTTGCAATAGAAATTTGAGAATTGGGCTTTGGTTTTAATCTTAATCTCTGAACTACCAAAGCTTGACATTTCTGGCATTTATTACTAAATAAGATAATGGTTTATTATACATTATCCATTAATTAGAAGAATTTTTAAGCATATGACAGCATTGTGCTTGGAAATGTTTATAGACAATATTGTATTAAGTTTGAGACTTGCACTGCTGTTCAGCCACAAGCTAATCCTGCTCTTCATTTTTACTTAATTTTTAATGATATTAACTTTTAATTTTTGAAGATTTAAAAAAAAAGGCACTTATAAGACTTGTAACAGATTTTAAAATCATTTCAACACCATTTGCCTCAGTTGGCTTAATTGTCTTAATTGCAAACAATATGAAAAGAAATTTGCCAATTATATATTTTATGCCATTATTGCAAAAAAGGTTGAAGATGCACTAAGTTTTAAAGCTGCAATTTCTTCTTCTTTGAAATGAGAGAAATTTATATAATTTTCTGAAAATGGAACCAAACTGTGTTTATGGTGAGATTAAATATGTGGCCTTCTGGTCAGATTTTGATAAGAACTAACATTGTTTAGACAAGTAGTGAGGCATAGCAGTCCCACCATGGCCATAACCACCATTATTAATGATCATGAATTTAGATGAAGGGTGAAGCAAGGTGCTGAAGTTTCGAGATGGAATCATGTTGGTTTCTGCAATGTACACTTGTGTTGTTTATTGGAAATGTTGGTACCTAAAGTTTTCCAAATACTAGGGTGCTAGATAAGCATAAACTGCATATAGTATACTAAGTGTGTGTGTGTGTGTGTATTCACTTAGTTGTATTTGCGGGGGTTGAGCTTTGCTCTTTCGGCCCGCCTCTCAACTGTCAATCAACTGTTTACTAACTACATTAATTACTATTTTTTTTTTGTTCACACCACACACACACACACACACACACACCCTAGGAAGCAGCCCGTGACAGCTGACTAACTCCCAGGTACCTATTTACTGCTAGGTAACAGGGGCATTCAGGGTGAAAGAAACTTTGCCCATTTGTTTCTGCCGGGTGCAAGAATCGAACCCGCGCCACAGAATTACGAGTCCTGCGCGCTATCCACCAGGCTACCTGTGTGTGTGTGTGTGTGTGTGTGTGTGTGTGTGTGTGTGTGTGTGTGTGCGTGTGCGTGTGCGTGTGTGTGTGTGTGTGTTTATGTGGGATACTAACCATCATTGTTCTTGTGCTCTTAAGACTCTTCCTTATCAGGACTTCAAATAGAAGAGATGGATGGCAACACTGCCTCGGGGGGTGGTACTGACACACGCACTCCTCCAGGCATCAAGCAAGAACCACCAGAGGATGCTACTCTTGTGCTACCAAGGCTGCCATTACACTCCATCTCGGCTACAGATTGTTCTGGCAGCGTGACGGCCACCAGTATCACCACTACACTTTCAGTACCCCAGCCACCTCTTTCAGTCACTGGTCTACACGGGGCTGCTCAGATGCTAGCTGACGGGCTTTCGCCTAGGAAAAAACCAAGGAAACAACAACTGTAAGTTATAGTCTATGACAAGTGTTAAGCTATCTCTATTATAACCTACAAGTCTTGTCTAGGCATGCTAAGATGGGTCTTATATGCCCTTCATGCAACCAAAGTTTTGGATAGCTGTCGAAACTATTTATCATCTTTTTATAGTCGTGTTTTTCTTTAGTCTCTCAAAGACACTAGTACTTACCAACTGAATTACCTGTGTTGTGGATACCACTTCAAGAAAGAAAAAATAGCTCGAAAGTTATGTGCCAGCATTTTTTTATATGCTGGCATCTCGTTTCCTCAAACTCACATTGTTAAATAATTGCCATTAGTTTTATAGTATTGATATCCACAAAAGCTAATTATTTTTGTAAATTTTTATTTTTTCATAAAAAAATCTTATTTTTGCAGTATGGGTAATGAACTCCAGGAAGCTCGCTCCAGTGAGGACGATATGGATCATCCACCGTTGAAGAAAAACAAGCGGGATTTGACAGATGATAATCATGGTGTGTAAAACGTTTGTGTTTGACTTGGTAGTGTTTTAGTTAAGGTAGGCGCCACAGATTTTTTTTTCCTGCTTCATTTGTGGGGAGAAGGTGTAATATTTAGGTACAGTACTGTATATCTTATGAGACATCAGCATTTGTTTATTTAATTTACAGGGACTGCAGTATGTGTAGAATGCTTTTATCTGCCAGCTTGAAACTTTCTATATATATATATATATATATATATATATATATATATATATATATATATATATATATATATATATATATATATATATATATATATATACACAGACACATCATGGTGCAAGGAAGACTCCTGTTATTATTGGGCCATGTATCTCAAAGAGGAGTAGGGTTGGAGTGGGGGGGGGACTGCCAGCAAAATTTGTTATGTTTAAAGTCTTCATCAAACATGCCCTGATGCCAGTGGGTAATTTCACAAGTCTTTATTGCAAATAATACCCAGAGAGGTTTTACAATAAGTGCAAGTTTGAAATATGTCAAGAGAACAATTAACCACTTGGCTGTGACACTTGTTGTACAGCTTTAACTCCACAAAGGGTAAGAGAAAAGCAGCCGAAAAAGCAAATTTTGAAATCATTTGCATTTATTACTTATCTAATAAGAGAGATCTTTCCAACGTTTAAAAATAGCAATGCTATCACACCTAACATAACTGTCAGTAATTCATGTTCTTAATTTAATAATAATTGGAATAAACCAGTTTAAAAAGACATTTTAAAATAACGATAATCACTGCTAGTTGGGCAAATCAGGCCTTGCATACTAGGCCAAGTAGTGCGGTTCTGGTCATTATTTACGACATATATTTATTTTATTTATATTTTAAGTGATTGCCATCTTTTTGTATTCCCATGCTCACCATTAATTACTCTGTAAATAATATTCCATTTTCAGACTTGGAAGGCAGTGACGAGGAAGGTGGCGGTGGTTGGTCTGAGCCGGGCGGTGGGAGTAGTGGCGGTAGCTGTGGAGGCGGCGGCAACGGGGCTAACACCATCAGTGCCACTGTAGTTCTCACCAACCGACCCACCATGTCTCTCTTGAGTAGCTTTCGTCAAACATGGAAGCCCAGGCATAACCACTTTGTTAGACACACGGACGTTAAACCAAAAGATGAGAAGAGAATGACAGTTAATGAAATTGCTAATCAGAAGATGGCTCTTCAGAGAGTTAATGGGTGGAAGGTAAGAAATAATGTAGTTGTGTTAAAAGGATATGATAGAAATGTGTGCAAGATAGTTTGTGGAGTAATTTCTGTAGAATGACAATGACTTGGTGAAAGTTTCCCTAAACA
The DNA here is from genome assembly GCA_020271785.1 of Procambarus virginalis. Taxonomy (NCBI): domain Eukaryota; kingdom Metazoa; phylum Arthropoda; class Malacostraca; order Decapoda; family Cambaridae; genus Procambarus; species Procambarus virginalis. The sequence goes on along the minus strand of WNGS01021324.1, from coordinate 2,809,104 downwards.
TTATACATGTTCCCTACTGTCTGATGCGCTGCAATCTTTTTTTTTTTAAATGTGCTTGTCAAAAAATTATTATTCATTATAATTATAATGTGCGTTATACCACGTGAAGACCTAGATATATTAAAAGCTTGGTAAAAGAAGAGATTACTCAATATCAATTGCAACAATTGTTGAGCTGTGAAATTTAAGAGGCCTTAATTACTGTGCATGATAAGAGGAAGGATATTTCAAAAATTAGAAAAGGAGAGGCAGTGGATGATCTCCACTGCAAGTAGACATCTAGGGGCCAGTTTCTAGGGACAACGAAATGAAGTAGAATGAGCACATCTAGGTATTGAAACGTATGGGACTATAAAAACACTCGTGTACAGTGGGTAAGGATGGGGTTCAGGGGCTTAATCTTGCTGCCTAATTAGGTACAGTATATATGTGGCCACCCTGCCACATGTTCAAACCATCTGTCCAAACCATATCCATAATACATTTTGTATTTTGTGAAAAAAAACAAGATATATTCATGTGAATAAAGGTAGTGTCTGGGATGATCTCGGACGTAGGTTCAAATCCTCATCACAGCGCTTGTGGATTTGTTTATTCATGTGAAACTCCTGACTTAAATATTTTTCCTGTACTCATTTTTGCAATTTTTTTATGTACATTTTTTATTACATTATATTATATTATTATTATTTTGTAGTTTGATTCACAGAGTGCTTAATATTTTTAATTCTATCTTGGCAGATTGTTCACTTATCGGGCCAAGTAGACGATTTAGTGGAACTGGAATCTGAAGTTGTTGATCGCCTTCATATGCTCCTCAGCTCATTAGAAAAGAGAACGCATCCTCGGAAACCATACAAGGTAATATTACAATGCCTACTATTCTCCCCAGGCATTTGGCCTTCAGTTTCCTTATTATTTCTCCATATTCCTTTTAATTATGCATTCTTAATAGGAAGAATATCTTTGGGTTTTGCAATTTTGTTTTTACAGGTTGCAACATTCAAGTGAAAACTTGCAGTATTGTACAAATTATATTTTTTTGGGTCAATGGTACATCCATGTGTTTGATTCAATTGCAAGACTTATCATAAGTGAGCATACCTAATTTTCCCTCATGGTGTGTAGGATAAACATTTAGTGTGCACACCAGCCCACACACATTATAACACATTATAGAAACAGAGCTCAGGGGAAAGACGGCTCAAGATATGATGGATTACATCACGCAGAAGTGCAAGGACGCAGCAAACAAATTTGTCCCAGTCCAAAAGGAAAACAGAGAAATGAAAATGAGAAACCCATGGTTTAATCAGAGATGTAAGCTAGCTAAGCAGCAAAGTAAAAGGGCATGGAGAAACTATAGGAATAACAGGACTCTGGAGAGCAGAGAAAGATACCAGAACGCCAGGAATGAATATGTCAGGATGAGAAGAGAGGCGGAAAGACAATACGAAAATGATATCGCAAGCAAGGCAAAGACTCGGCCTAAATTGTTGCATAGCCACATCAGGAGAAAAACAACAGTAAAGGAACAGGTTATGAAACTGAGGATAGGGGCGGAAGGATTCACTACAAATGACAAGGAAGTGTGTGAGGAGTTGAATAAGAAATTCCAGGAGGTCTTCACCTTCGAGCAAGGAGAAATTCCAGAGGTAAGAGAGGGAATAGCTAACCAGGAACCCCTGGAAGACTTTGAGATTACCAGCGGGGAAGTAAGGGAGTGTTTACTAGAGTTGGATGTGACAAAGGCTATAGGCCCAGATGGAATCTCCCCATGGGTTCTAAAGGAAGGAGCAAGAGAACTGTGCCTACCACTCTCCATTGTGTATAACAAGTCACTGGCAACAGGGGAACTGCCAGATATTTGGAAAGCAGCTAACGTAGTCCCGATATACAAGAAAGGGGATAGACAGGAGGCACTGAACTACAGGCCAGTGTCCCTAACCTGCATACTATGCAAGCTGATGGAGAAGATTGTGCGAAAAAAACTAGTGGAGCATCTGGAGCGAAGGAACTTTGTAACACAGCACCAACATGGGTTCAGGGATGGCACGTCCTGCCTCACAGGGTTACTTGAATTCTACGACCAGGCAACAAAAATAAGGCAAGAAAGAGAAGGGTGGGCAGACTGCATATTTTTAGATTGTCAAAAAGCCTTTGATACAGTGCCACACAAGAGGCTAGTGCGAAAGTTGGAGATGCAGGCTGGAGTGAAAGGGAAGGTACTCCGGTGGATAGAGGAGTACCTAAGCAACAGGAGACAACGAGTCTGTGTGAGGGGTGAAGTCTCAGATTGGCGAGACGTTACAAGTGGAGTCCCGCAGGGGTCAGTCCTTGGACCTATACTGTTTCTGGTATATGTAAATGATCTCCCAGAGGGTATAGATTCGTTCCTCTCAATGTTTGCCGACGATGCAAAAATTATGAGGAGGATTGAAACAGAGGATGATAGTAGGAGGCTACAAGATGACCTAGATAGACTGAGTGAATGGTCCAACAAATGGCTGTTGAAGTTCAACCCAAGTAAATGCAAAGTAATGAAACTAGGCAGTGGATACAGGAGACCAGACACAGGATACAGAATAGGGGATGAAGTACTTAATGAAACAGACAGAGAGAAAGATCTAGGAGTTGATATCACACCAAACCTGTCTCCTGAAGCCCACATAAAGAGAATAACGTCTGCGGCATATGCGAGGCTGGCTAACATCAGAACAGCGTTCAGGAACCTGTGTAAGGAATCATTCAGAATCTTGTACACCACATATGTAAGACCAATCCTGGAGTATGCAGCCCCAGCATGGAGCCCGTACCTTGTCAAGCACAAGACAAAGCTGGAAAAAGTCCAAAGGTATGCTACTAGACTAGTCCCAGAACTAAGAGGCATGAGTTATGAGGAAAGGCTGCGGGAAATGCAACTTACGACACTGGAAGACAGAAGAGTAAGGGGGGACATGATCACAACCTACAAAATCCTCAGGGGAATTGACCGGGTAAACAAGGATGAACTATTCAACACTGGAGGGGCGCGAACAAGGGGACACAGGTGGAAGCTGAGTACCCAAATGAGCCACAGAGACATTAGAAAGAACTTTTTCAGTGTCAGGGTAGTTAGTAAATGGAATGCACTAGGCAGTGATGTGGTGGAGGCTGACTCCATACACAGTTTCAAATGTAGATATGATAGAGCCCAGTAGGCTCAGGAAACTGTACACCAGTTGATTGACAGTTGAGAGGCGGGACCAAAGAGCCAAAGCTCAACCCCCGCAAGCACAATTAGGTGAGTACATGTACAGTTCATTTGGGGTAAATATAAATACAGTACTGTATTACGTTGCATTATCTAGAGAAATTGTGGGAACGTAGTGGGAAAAAATATTTAGTAAATGTGGTTCAAGTATCTTGAATACTAGACCTTAGGTGATCCCTAGACATTATCATAAATACAACCAATAATCATTAGGGGTTTAGGTTTGTTCCCACAGCTCTGCCTTATGCTTGCCTGACTGGACATGCTTTGAGACCATGACCTTGCAGACAGTGAATTACAATAACATGGCTGAAGATATGATGACCAGTGTGGTTTAATTATCTCCATGACCTTGCATCTGAATTGAGGCATAGTTTTTTTAGTTTGGTATCTCTGCCGTTTCCTGGATATTTTTGTGTACAGTACAGTAAAGTGGAGGGGGAAGGCCACTGGGAAGCACATCAAGGAAAATCCACCACAAGACCCGCCAGAGGAGCAGGCGCCGGCCCTGTCAAAAATAGGAACCGAGTCTCTGCGTGCTCTCTTTCTTATGGTGTGGATGTTGGATGTTGCCGAGTGACCAGGGAAGAGAAGTTTTCGGATGCTGCGCAAGCGCCAGATTCGAATGCAGTTCCAGTCACAAGATTGCGCCATTTTTCTGCTCCCTCCTACAGCCATTGGGGTGTGGCTCTCAAGACTACAAGGGAGTTGAAAGTTTTTTTTTGGGGGGGAAGGGAAGGGGAATGCCTCAGTAGATGGTCAATTGTACTTGTGATAGGGGTGGGGGCATGTCAGCTCCTCACCCAAGTTGCCTTGTTGCATCAGTTGCTGGAAACCACAAGTCACATGCAGAGATTCTTCATTTCTGTGCTTCTCTGGAGATTTTCTCAATGCATGTTTAGTTCTGCTGTGGGTTTCTCCACTTGTTGGTTGCCTTTGATGCTTTGCCAAAGTTTGCACCGCTTCTCTATGATGCAGTGATGGACTTTAATGTGGCTTTTCATGCCTGTATGTGTGTTGTGTTGCATACAGGCATTATCTCCACTCCCCCATTAACACTCCTCAATTTGGTGACCAAGTACTAACCAGAAGTGGAATAACTTGAAAGGAGTTGACCTGTTGAAGAGGAACATTAAAGCCCTCAGAGAATTTAACTGATAGGGAAGAGGAATACAAAATCCAAACATTTGGAAGGAAGGAAGGAAGGAATATCAGGGAAAGCGCCAAGCATTACGACTATAAAGCACTTGGAAGGGATCAGGATAAGGATTTGGGATGGGATGGGGGATGGAATGGTGTCCAACCACTTGGACGGTCGGGGATTGAACGCCGACCTGCATGAAACGAGATCGCCGA
>WNGS01021324.1:2788850-2804395 GCA_020271785.1 Procambarus virginalis | reverse complement strand
CTCAGATTGGCGAGAAGTTACAAGTGGAGTCCGCAGGGGTCAGTCCTTGGAACCTATACTGTTTCTGGTATATGTAAATGATCTCCCAGAGGGTATAGATTCGTTCCTCTCAATGTTTGCCGACGATGCAAAAATTATGAGGAGGATTGAAACAGAGGATGATAGTAGGAGGCTACAAGATGACCTAGATAGACTGAGTGAATGGTCCAACAAATGGCTGTTGAAGTTCAACCCAAGTAAATGCAAAGTAATGAAACTAGGCAGTGGATACAGGAGACCAGACACAGGATACAGAATAGGGGATGAAGTACTTAATGAAACAGACAGAGAGAAAGATCTAGGAGTTGATATCACACCAAACTGTCTCCTGAAGCCCACATAAAGAGAATAACGTCTGCGGCATATGCGAGGCTGGCTAACATCAGAACAGCGTTCAGGAACCTGTGTAAGGAATCATTCAGAATCTTGTACACCACATATGTAAGACCAATCCTGGAGTATGCAGCTCCAGCATGGAGCCCGTACCTTGTCAAGCACAAGACAAAGCTGGAAAAAGTCCAAAGGTATGCTACTAGACTAGTCCCAGAACTAAGAGGCATGAGTTATGAGGAAAGGCTGCGGGAAATGCAACTTACGACACTGGAAGACAGAAGAGTAAGGGGGGACATGATCACAACCTACAAAATCCTCAGGGGAATTGACCGGGTAAACAAGGATGAACTATTCAACACTGGAGGGGCGCGAACAAGGGGACACAGGTGGAAGCTGAGTACCCAAATGAGCCACAGAGACATTAGAAAGAACTTTTTCAGTGTCAGGGTAGTTAGTAAATGGAATGCACTAGGCAGTGATGTGGTGGAGGCTGACTCCATACACAGTTTCAAATGTAGATATGATAGAGCCCAGTAGGCTCAGGAAACTGTACACCAGTTGATTGACAGTTGAGAGGCGGGACCAAAGAGCCAAAGCTCAACCCCCGCAAGCACAATTAGGTGAGTACATGTACAGTTCATTTGGGGTAAATATAAATACAGTACTGTATTACGTTGCATTATCTAGAGAAATTGTGGGAACGTAGTGGGAAAAAATATTTAGTAAATGTGGTTCAAGTATCTTGAATACTAGACCTTAGGTGATCCCTAGACATTATCATAAATACAACCAATAATCATTAGGGGTTTAGGTTTGTTCCCACAGCTCTGCCTTATGCTTGCCTGACTGGACATGCTTTGAGACCATGACCTTGCAGACAGTGAATTACAATAACATGGCTGAAGATATGATGACCAGTGTGGTTTAATTATCTCCATGACCTTGCATCTGAATTGAGGCATAGTTTTTTAGTTTGGTATCTCTGCCGTTTCCTGGATATTTTTGTGTACAGTACAGTAAAGTGGAGGGGGAAGGCCACTGGGAAGCACATCAAGGAAAATCCACCACAAGACCCCGCCAGAGGAGCAGGCGCCGGCCCTGTCAAAATAGGAACCGAGTCTCTGCGTGCTCTCTTTCTTATGGTGTGGATGTTGGATGTTGCCGAGTGACCAGGAAGAGAAGTTTTCGGATGCTGCGCAAGCGCCAGATTCGAATGCAGTTCCAATCACAAGATTGCGCCATTTTTCTGCTCCCTCCTACAGCCATTGGGGTGTGGCTCTCAAGACTACAAGGGAGTTGAAAGTTTTTTTTTTGGGGGGGAAGGGAAGGGGAATGCCTCAGTAGATGGTCAATTGTACTTGTGATATGGGTGGGGGCATGTCAGCTCCTCACCCAAGTTGCCTTGTTGCATCAGTTGCTGGAACCCACAAGTCACATGCAGAGATTCTTCATTTCTGTGCTTCTCTGGAGATTTTCTCAATGCATGTTTAGTTCTGCTGTGGGTTTCTCTACTTGTTGGTTGCCTTTGATGCTTTGCCAAAGTTTGCACCGCTTCTCTATGATGCAGTGATGGACTTTAATGTGGCTTTTTCATGCCTGTATGTGTGTTGTGTTGCATACAGGCATTATCTCCACTCCCCCATTAACACTCCTCAATTTGGTGACCAAGTACTAACCAGAAGTGGAATAACTTGAAAGGAGTTGACCTGTTGAAGAGGAACATTAAAGCCCTCAGAGAATTTAACTGATAGGGAAGAGGAATACAAAATCCAACATTTGGAAGGAAGGAAGGAAGGAATTATCAGGGGAAAGCGCCAAGCCATTACGACTATAAAGCACTTGGAAGGGATCAGGATAAGGATTTGGGATGGGATGGGGGATGGAATGGTGTCCAACCACTTGGACGGTCGGGGATTGAACGCCGACCTGCATGAAACGAGATCGCCGATCTACCGTCCAGCCCAAATGGTTGGCCCAATATTTGGAAGATAACAACTCGAACCAAATTAGTGCAAAATATATTGTTACAACATCCAAGGAGTGCCGGACCAACTGGGCTGTGGTGGGTATGTGGGCCTGCGGGCCGCTCCAAGCAACAGCCTAGTGGACCAAACTCTCACAAGTCAAGCCTGGCCTCGGGCCGGGCTTGGGGAGTAGAAGAACTCCCAGAACCCCATCAACCAGGTATTAACCAGGTATCAATCGATCAGTAAGCTGACACTGCCTCTTTGAGAGCCAGATCCTGATCCCGGGTCTCGGTAGGCTGCACATTTCCGGCAGCTTTATGCTAGTGGCATTTCATTACATTCACTATTCTATATTATTGTCACCATTATTTTATTATTTTTTCCTCTCTCCTTTGGTGATTTGTTGTAATTTTCACTATTCCAGCTAACACTTTTAGATAACAAAGTTAAGTATCCTGTTGGCTTCATTACCTACATTTATACATTTGCTTGGTTGTGGAGACCTTGATTGTGATTGAGAGCCAAAGTCGGATAGGACAGGATGAAGTTTAGAGGATGTGTGCGCTGATCTTGATTCTAGATCAACATACACACTGATTTCTTTCTATTTCATAAATGCTTAAACATTTTTTCAGTTCCAAAACTTTAATGAATTTTTCTCTTAATTATTTTTAAAATGTGTTTTTCCACGATTCAAATTAGATTGATATTTTTCAGGACTTTGAGAAGGACGTTAACAGATTGTCTGAGCTCGTAAAAGCTAATATTCAGCGATCCAAAATAATTAAGGACCAGATGTCTGAAGCAAGATCGCAGATGACCAAATTATTTGACCATAAGAGCAAAATTGTGGACATCATGACTAAGTACAGCAGTAAGCGAAGTGTGCGGAAGAAAGAAAAAAGTTGAATTCGTATGGTTATCCACAGATGAACGTTACTGCATTGTTTGATATGAAGTATTATTAAAGTATTTTTGTTAATCTTTGAGCATTCATCCATGTTAAAAAGTGTACAACTTGTCCAGATTGAACCAAATTTATTTATTTATATTAATTAAGACTGATACTGAAATAATCTATTTTTGATGCAGCCAGTTCCCATTTGTTTATCACTGTATAATACCCGTGACATGTGTGTCAAATGTAATGGTATAAAATACTGTACAACAAAGCACGATATTGAGCAGAAGTCAAGTCGTTCCTAAATGCCTTTGATTTTCCAGGTATCTTTACTGGATTAAAGCTTTCGGCTATAAACTCTGGTGAATAACAAGCATTTAATTTGTTATAAGCAGTAATCCTTAATTACATTAATCTGTAAATTGGAAGACTTTAAACCAGCCATTGACGTTGTATCCTCATTGAGAAGTCTGACAATAACTTGCAAGTCTTGAATGAGAATTTGCACGTAGAGGTACGTAAAACAAGCTTTAAACAGAGTTGCGTCTTTATGGATGCACAAGCAGTTGGCAGAGTGGTGTAATTGGGAACAGGTACTAACGTAAAATAATTATTTGTAGTAATGATTTAATGATTATCACTATTTGCATCAAATATCTTGTTTTGAACGTGGTGGCTTTTTTGTTACAGTGCATCGTTAAATAGGTTAAGTGGCCAAAGGCTACCTCTTCCAACTCGAGTACAATTTTGTTTGTATATTGTACATAAAGAAATTTGTTTGCAATGCAAACCTATAGGTTGAAGCTTGCATATCAGTGGGTATATTGTATGTTATGGTCTTTACGTGAGCTTTTTCAGTCACCTTAATTAACCTGTATGATTTTAATGGAATAGTCTTCCTAGTAAGACTGAATTGTTTTTCATTTTTAATGTACAGTTTTTGGAAGAGTTTGCATGTGCAATAATTATGCATAATTTAGTTTGCCCGTAAGGGTAAAAGAATTGGCAAGAACTAATTAGAAAAGAGCACAAGAGAAAGCGCAGCTAATAAATACTGGAAATAGGCAAGAAAACATGGCAGAAGACGTCTAATATCTAATGACATTGTTGAACACTGATAATGAACTACACATATAGTTGGTCGTATTAAGGATTAATAGACAGGTAGAATTTGCTCTCCTTGCCCTCCACAGGAGACTGGAAACTTGTAGGAAAGGACAAGAGAGCAGCACCTAATCTAACCTATTTAACGACGCTTAATATTTGTAAAGGTAAACAAAATAGAACACAAAAAGCATCTTAAGACTGGGTAGTCCCCATGACCCTGTACATTAGTATACGGTTCTATGTCCCAGCAAGATGTGCAGGGCTTAGTGCTCCTGGTTCAAAACTTTGTGTGTATTGAGGTCTGAAGGTCACCAACCATGGCCAGATCTGAGGGGGGGGGTGAATATTTCCCACTAATGTGTACTTCATTTGTAAAATATGAACCTTCAAAAGGGCTTGTTTTCAGAATGTATGTGTACATGTACATATTTGTGTGTGTGTGTGTGTGCATTAACATGAATGTGTATTTATGTATGTATATGTTTTAGTATACATGGTTATATATACATGTGTATGTATTAGTACATAAATGTATGTTTACATATGTATATATAAGTGAATAAATTTTCACGCTTGAAATGGTATATAAACATTGATGTATGTGCACACACTCTTTTTGTATATATTTCTTCAGGCTTTTATATAACTACTGTAAATCACCTCAGACCTTCCATACTTAAAAAGGCAAACTTAAAGATAAATATAAATTTGTATATAAAATGGCTGTAAAATCACAAAAAATTGTACAAATAAATAATAGCAATATAATAAATTCTTACAATCCTTGGATGTGTTTTGAGTACTAAATCCACAATGATGAAATATTTAAAATAGACTATGCTTGTTATTACAGGAAAATTTGAATTTACATGTACCTTAGTTAGCTTGTTGTAAGATGGTGAGAAACTGCTCTGGCTAGATTACATATACACACACACAACTTGAGCTCCTATTTGTCCAAAACTGCATTTGGTCCTATTTACTCAGTGCACTGCCTTTTAGAATGTCCTGATTTTCAATATCATTCGTTTTGTTTTCCTCGTGTCCCTCGATAGATTTCTTGGCGAATCGGATACCTTTAACGTCGCTCGTCTTGTGTTCTTTTTGTTCTTGTGTTAGTATCCCGAGTGATATTTAGCACCTTTTGAACATCTTGTGACAGATAGTGCTACATAAGTCTTCCCAGCTTTACCCCTTATGATAATTACTTAGCTTGTATAATTAAACATTTTTTCAGTTTACTGGCCAGATTGTAACCAGCATAAAATGTTTATACGCAGGTTGAGACATGGCAAGCCTGTTCCTTATACCCTGATGTAATGTTTTCCTTCCATCTTTCTCCACACCACCACCTTTTCTATCCCCTTCACCCCCCCCCCCCATCTCCTCTTCCTTTCTTTACTAACATCTCCAAAAACCCTGAGGGCAAGATTTATCACAATATTTATTAGAGGAACTTAATTTGAATTTAGATTGTTAGTAGACTTTGGTCTTCTGGTATTACAGATTATAAGGCTGCCCAGGAGATGCTTGGAAATTTGTTACACACACACACATGGTTTTATTGTGGTACATTTAGCAGGTGATTCTGCTTATACAATACTCGGTTTTTGTCAAAAGTGGTCACTAATTCATGGGCATTTGCTTTATTTACCTAAATTATCATATTAAAAGTTGTGCAACTTAATCACCTCAGTAATGCTTAATGCATTCTAGATATCTGATTAGCTTACCTAACTATGTATCATTACATCCACTCTTGAGAGAGAGAGCGAGCTGTCTGGAGCTGATGATGATTTGCTCCATCAGTTCTAATTTGCTTAAGTGTCATTTCTCATCTTAATTGGTTTCCAGTGAATCTTGTTGTATTCTAAATAGATTTCCTGTCACCAAGTGAAGCTTGTCGGTGCAAAGGACTGCCGCGGCTTCTGTGAGGAGTTTCTCGATGGCAGATTAGCTTTTTATGTGCCAGACATCCAAATGTGGTGGAAAATTTCCCTCTCAATGATGGCAGAATATACCAACAGCATTCTAATAGTTGCTAGTTAATATGTATAATCAGACAGTGTCCATAAATGATCATAATAGTATTTCTTATTCGATCATAATAGAAACAATATTTTTACTTGTGGTTGTCTGTTAATTATATTTATTGGGAAATTCATTTCTAATCAGTTTATAATTACAGGTAGTTGCATGACTTCATACACACAAATAACAATTAGTGTCTGTTATTTATGTGTATGAAGTCTGTGTTTACCACTTTTTAACACATGCCATTTGTTAACTACACTGATACTGAAGAAAAATATTTCTGTCTCTGGCTTGTTTGGGTACTTACTTTACACCTATGTACTCTTGTACCCTTACACCTATGTACCCTTGTACTACCTATTCCAAATATAATCACTTGTCCATGTCTGTCCTATCAATTCCCATGAGGTTTTTGTATGTGGTAATCACATACGTCTTCCCTAATTCTTTTTCTCTTCCAGTGACGAGAGGTTAAATTTCTTTGTGGGTTCCCTATGGCTTGTCTATAACTTTTATTTTAAGTGATGTATAAACTCTTTAGAAAACGAGACAGGTGGATATTGAAACACAGTAACAATCAACAACATATTTATATATATATATTTATTCTAAATATAAATTACAAGATAGCATGTAACTGTTTTAGATTGTAACTAGATTGCTTCCTTCAAAGAGTGCCGGACCAGCGGGGCTGTGGTGGGTATGTGGGGCTGCGGGCCGCTCCAAGCAACAGCCTGGTGGACCAAACTCTCACAAGTCAAGTCTGGCTTCAGGCCGGGCTTGAGGAGTAGAAGAACTCCCAGGACCCCATCAACCAGGTATCAACCAGGTAACAAGTAATTTTAGATTAATCCACAGCCGGGAGCAGAACACTGCAGTAAACGGGTTTAGTTTAGGTATTATGCACTGTACATCCATCCTTTTAAGTGGTAGTGGACCTCATATCCATCCTGTTAGTGGTATTGAACCGAAGCCCATCTTGTGAGTGGTAGTGGTCCCTATATTACTACTGAGTAGTAGTGGAAAAGATTTACAGATGTAAATTGCAGAACTGATGAGTTGCTTCATAACTAACAAAACTCTCAATTATTTTGTACTCTTCCAATCATAATTCTGCTGTCGCCTTGCTTTCTTCATCTCTCTTCATAAGAAAAGCTTCAAATTCCTAGACTTAACTTTGCCATTCTTCTCCGTTCAACTGAATTTGTCTTAGAGAGCAGTACCCAAAACTGAACTAGTCTAAATGGGGCCTAACAGAGATAAAATCTAACTGAAGACTACCATTAGATGCCTTATTGCTGATAAGATATAAATCTTAATATCCTATTTCCTTAGCTAAATGAATTTTGGGGTTCAGTCCCTGAGCCCATAATGTGCCTCTAAATCTTTTCCCCTGCCGCCCAAAGGATGGGTATGGGGTGCATAATACGAGAACTAAACTGAAAGTATTTACCTTATTCATACATTTATACGTTGAGTTTTTATGGACTAAAATCCCCACTAATCATCACTCAGATCTATTTCGCATTCCAGTTTGGCAGTTTTAACATCGTTAAGGTGATATCGGGTAACAGTTTACCTACAGGCTCAGAAACCTATACATTTGTCAGCGTTGAACTGCATTTTCCATTTTGAATGCCTATCTAATTCTTCTGAATTTATTTTCCGCCCTATTTTTCTATCTTCTGCAAATTTGCAAATGTTACCGGCTGTTAAGTCCTGTCTCAGTAGTTTCAGACAAATTTTGTATACCAATTCCAATGCATTAAATCATTTCTTCATAGATGTGGTCTACGTCTTCGGGTCATAACTGAGGCACGAGAGCGACGGTTGGGCATATTTCCTTTCACCTGATGCTCCTGTCACCCTAGCAGTAAATAAGTACCCAAGAGTTTAGCAGTTGTTGTGGCTTGCAGCCAGAGAACGGTCAATAGCCCTGGTACCCTCTCCACCCAATGGGAAACCATTTATAGTATATATAAATTATAAAATTTACCATAACACTACATAAATTATTGTATTTCCGTCAATCCATATTTGCGAGAACTTTAGTAAAGACCATTGTTTACTGGAAGAGCTGCTAGGTATAGCAGTTTCAAACGTTGACCAATCCACACACTAGAAAATGAAGGGACGACACAATCGACTTGAGAATGGTCCAGGACGGACCGAAACGTCGTCGTCCCTTCATTTTCTAGTGTGTGGTCCGGTCAACATACTTCAGTCACGTTATTGTGACTCCTCGTCTGCAGTTTCAAACGTTGTTATGGCCTTTCTCAGTGTGAAGTGCAACCAACTATAATTAGATGGAACTGTGGGCATCATGCAATAAAGACAAGTATATGTTAAAGTGATGGAGAATTTAATTTGCATTCACTATAACTCATGCAAAAATTACTCGGTTTTTTCTTATATAAATATAATTTTGCACAGTGTTTCCTTCACCGACAATACTTTATTTGATGATCATAAGATTGAATCATTTGACGATGAGTTAGATGACCCCTGCATTCTGGAGAATATTGCACTTGCTGGCAATGAACTTGGTGATCTCGTTGTGAGGTGTGTGTGTGTGGTGAAGAGCACCACACACGGTGCGGTAGAAACCCGCTCTGTGCAGCCATGGTGACCCGCCATGTCCTCCTGTCCCCTCTCCCTGCGCTACCAGCCGGATGTCCGCGTCCAAACTTCCATGTTTGTGGGCTGGAGGATATGGATAGCCGGGTTTACGGGATGGATACCGATCACGAGGTGGCTGTCGTAACACTAGCGTGCCCTGAGAATGCTGAGTGTTGACAGGTTGAAGAGGATGAAGATAGTTGCTGGCATACGGTCTGCTGTTGGGTCCAACCACGGTTGATCCCGGCCGACCGTAGAATGGATCGTAGTAAGAAGTATGGTAGTTTCCGGTGAATGGCCTCACGTCTACATCTGCTGAGTGATCTTCGTGCTGTAAGATGATGTTGTACTCTGTATCATGTCCATATTTCGAATTAGAATCTTCAGTCTTTGCATCTGATAGTTTTGAAGACATTGCTGAGGAATGTATATCATCAGGGATGAGTGGAGACATGTGCCCAGAGCTGTAAGTTGTATCCCCGGTACGTGTGTGATCTTCCTCACTCTCCCCTCTATCTGTCTTGCCAGGATCATTAACTGACTCCGCGTTGATCTTATTGATGCTCTCCAAAATTTCTTTGGGGATGGGAATGTGTTCGTTTAATTGTATTTCTTGAATGGAAATGTTCAGAAGCTTATCTTTGTTTCTGATTATGAATTGTTCAAGCTTTCTAAATATTTTTCTCGTCGAATTATCAGCTGGGTCATGTAAAGCTCTGAAAAAGTTTTCTGATCCGGGATTATTCAGTGTACCAGTCTTTATGTAGTTTATATAATTATTAACAAATTCATGCGCATTGTCTTGAGACAGAATGATGTGATCAACATTTCTTCTTCGGCGCCCTAAAAAGGGAATGACAAAGGCAGATGTGGCCCCGATTGCAATGGAGGCAGCTACACCCAACGAACAGAGGGTGCTGGCGAGGCAGCCGGAGGCGCTGGTGGTGGGGGCGGAGCTGAGAACGAGGTCCGAGGCTGGGGGTGCTGGAGGCTGGGGGACCCTAGGAGAACTTCCCGAAGTCTCGCGGGGCTTTGGGGGCTATCAAAAGCTGGTACATAAGCAGCATCACCGAAATAGTTTGGCATATTTTCAAGACTTCCCTCTGGTGTTAATGGGTCATTTTGAGGATACTCTTCCTCATAAAAGTTCGATTGATCACTGTCTTCAAAATATTGATAATACTGTTGAAGAAGCTGTATGGGACTATAGGATGGATCTGTTGGGAAAGATAATGGTGTAGGGCTCAGAGAACTGGACTGAGTCTCGGAATGTAACGGTTGAGAGCCGAGGGTAGATGGGAAAAGAGAATCAGAGGGCACTGGAGAACTAGTCAACAAGGAAAAATAGTCTTGCTCGTTAGGATCTGCAGTAATAGATTGTTGCATCACATGAGGTAGCTGGTTGAAGGTAGGGGGCTGTAATGACGGGCGTGCGTCTGCCACATCATCTGATGCATAATTCCACATCTTGATGCCCTCCAAAGCTGAAGAACTCTGTGGCATATGCGAGACAGCAGGGTACTGGGACCGGGTTTGATTCTTGATCGATACAAACTTTTGGCTGCTGCTGTTGCTAGTATTAAAAGAGCCCCTAACTTTAAATGGATATTGTTGTCGTACGTCAATTCCCCCGCCACCGTTAATGGAATCCGATGTGATGGTCATGTTTTCTGAAGGAACGCGGTAAGAGTTAAAGTTTCCAAGACTGAATGGAACACCCAATTGTCCAGGGTTTCCGATCCCTCCAATAGGGCTGATATTGGTTTTATTTTTCTTCTCTTCGGTGACAAAATTTAGAGGCTTACCCCGAAAATGAAGGGCCATACTTCTGTTTACACTCTCGACTGGTACTTGCGAATTTTCAGGTACAAATTGCAAATGATGATTCCAAATGCTTGTAACTGGCACGAATCCTGGAACTCGAATTTTTTCTTGATTTGTTGACGCGGATTCAGACTGCCCTTGTTCATGCAGTGAGTCGCTGAATTGCAGTGGCTTCCCCATCCTTTATTAGCATTATCGTGGTGTTGGAAGCTGTAATCAGCGAGATTTCCTGTCGTGGTGATGGGGACGTGGCGGTGAAGACACGAGAGAAGCAGGGGCCACTCTTTCGATGCGACTCTGGACTTCTCTTGTTGTGAGATAAAGAGAGGGATGACTGAGATGCTGTGACCAAGGTTGACGGAGTCGAGGGTGAGACATATCCCTCCACTGGTGATGACTGTGTTCGTGCACCCTGTACGGGAAGTGTGTGAAGGAGTCCATGCCGGCATGACTTCGCTGCAGCGTTCTTGAAGACTCCTCGGCACTCTTCAAGCAGCACTCTGTCGTAATCGAAGGAACATTGTTAGCTTGTGTTACTACAGATTTACTATTTGATATATATGTTACCTTTGCCAGCCTGTTTCTTAACAATGTCGTGAACCAAATACAGCCACTCATCACTCTCCTAAACTTACGTATAATGAAAATGAGTGAGCTGTTTTCCCAACATCGGTAGAATACTACGTCATTATTTACCGAGCTGAAGCATACTTACATTGCGACGCTAACACTTTCATTGGCTCACACATCGTCTCCGCAAAAACACTTCGCCTTCGTATGATCCACCGTCAACCTCCTGACAATATCCCCTTTAACACCCTTGTTACGTAGTCATCTCGGCTCTGTGCCTTCTATAACATTATATCTTCTTCGTCAGTCTCTCCCCTTTAGCATCCTTGAGCCAGTTGTCTTGAACGGCTTTTGTTCCTAAGGGTCGTTCCCCCGCGACAGCATATATACCCAACACGACCATGAAACCCTTAATGTGTGCACAACTGGCTCAATATCCCAAAACATATAAGACGCACATATGACCTGTACCATTTCGTGAACCATAAACCATTCGAGACTTCAACATCTGGCCCGCTATTCCAATGGATCATGAACACCAAGACACTGCACTGCTGGTCCAATAATCTCTACAAACCAACATGGAGGCATTAGAGAAGTGAATATACAGGTTATGACATGGAAAACTCAATAATATCAGGACGTCGTGGCCAATACAGATGAAGGCCATCAGGTCAATGCATGTAAGTTTATTTAGTAAATAATATAA
Organism: Procambarus virginalis; assembly: GCA_020271785.1. Taxonomy (NCBI): domain Eukaryota; kingdom Metazoa; phylum Arthropoda; class Malacostraca; order Decapoda; family Cambaridae; genus Procambarus; species Procambarus virginalis. The sequence goes on along the minus strand of WNGS01021324.1, from coordinate 2,792,292 downwards.
TGATCTGTGAAGTTGCAAGCATCACACACCATTCCATACACACTTAAGAATCGGCGGTCCTCTGTATAGGGTGTTGATGGAGCAGTTCTCTAACTGGTGATGTCAGCAGGTGAGGCTCCGACTCCGTTAAGAGCAGCTGCCGGTTGCATGCCGTTAGCGCAGCTGCCGATTGCATGCCGTTAGGAGCAGCTGCCGATTGCATGCCGTTAGGCGCAGCTGCCGATTGCATGCGTAAAGTGCAGCTTGCTGGTATGGCGTGATGTTAAGGGCAGCTGCCGATTGTATGCTGTTAACAGCGGCTGGCGGTTGCAGGAGATTCATCAACAGCATGCAGTTGATGAATGGTCGCAGCTGGCCTGGAAGCACACCGAGCAGCATCCTGTAACATGTTCGAACACAGGATAGAATCTCACCATTTAGTTAGGTGTGTTTTGCTTACAAATTTTGTAGACTATTAAATAGGACGAGAAAGAATTCGATAATTACATAGGTACTAAAGGATATGCATAAAATAGGAACATAAGAATAGAGGGTACTGTACTGTGAAAGGTCTATTGGCACACCAATACACATGCCAGTCTAACCTAGGCTTAGAATAACCCAACGACCCATTGTCTGTTACCATTCCCGGCAACTTATTTCCAGTAGGACAAAGGACGCGAAGGGACAAAAGGGGGACGGTCCCCTTCGAAGTGACGAAGGGACGTCCCCTCGAGGGGATGCATGGGAGTAAAGTAAGGTAATTATCAACAGAAAGCGCTAAGCCATTTCTCAACTATATAGCACTTGGAAGGGATCAGGATAAGGATTTAGGATGGGACGGGGGGATTAGGAATGGTGCCCAACCACTTGAACGGTCGGAATTGAACGCCGAACCTTCAAGAACCGAGACCGTCGCTCTACCGTCCAGCCCAAGTGCATGGGGGTGGAATCAGGAAGAGCAGAGCGCAGGGGCAGGGCCAAGACAAAGGAAGGCATGTGGGGGGGGGTGGACCAGGAACACATGGAGGGAGGAATTACGACGAGATAACGGAAATGAAAGCCGAACACCGAATTCAGCCAAAGTCATTTACACATGAAGATATTGAGTGGAACACCCTAAGAAAGTAATGGAGACATACTCCATGAACAACTTCATAAGTATATATTCGATAAAACGCATGAGAATTGGGAGGAGACACATTGGTTGATTAATTATTTAGAGCAGATGTCAAGTAGCTGGAGCTCACCTCTGGCAAGCACAATTAATGTGAGCATACACACACATGAGGCTAAGAAGTCATAACACAATTCTATCGATGGGTATAAGACGGAGCCCAAGAACAGAAGGTTAGTTTTCTACAGGCAACATACAGGTAGAGAGTAACAGTACATACAGGTAGGGACGAATATGCAGACTGAGACACAAGCCTAGCATTATCCAAAGTGAACCAGTGGTTCCCAAACTCTTTACGAACATTACCCCCTTTTCATAGCGTCCTTATTAATAGCCTCCTACACTCAGTATTACACAAAATTTAGCAACTTGTGAGCTCACTCCACTAGCTGGTTATTTCCCCTCCATCCTCTGGTATCATAACCTGTATACTGCCCCTAAGTGGAGGGCCATAAGTTGAGGCTTCCCCATAAGGTTCCCCAGTCTGGGAACCTGTGATTTCCTAACGTTTGAAGATTCCTCTTTTACAGTACCTTTTACCCATACAATATAAGATTTATTTGAGAACAGGGCACAGTTTTAGCTACGTGACTGTGCACGCCTTCCCTGCTTTACTGTTTGCCCCTTTCACCTAAGCAAATATCGTACATAAACCAACAGAACAATACATCACTTACTTTTCAGTGCAATCAGGTTTTAAACGGAGAAACTTTTGTTGTCAATGAGCCACCAAAGCGTACCTGTTGTTGTTGATTTAGATTGAGCTTCTCGGGAGGAAACCCCTGAATCACTTGGTCAGAATAAGAGTGGACACCAGTCAAGTCGCTTCACTCTTGTACTTCCACAATATCTGTCTGATTACCAGGGACGAGTTAGCACACAACACTGACCTCACCGTCTGGTAAATGGACAGAACAATGGTCAAGGCCTGTCAGAGGCTACCACGCTGCTCCGCTGACGAGGTGGGTGCACCACTGGTCTTGACCACGGCGAAGCAGAACTGAGAAATCCAGGCTGATGACCCCACTCCCCCAGGCACGAGCAGAACGGCGTAGCGTTAGGAAGATGTTGGTTATCTCCGGCAGCCAGGTGTTACTACCTAACTAAAGAAAGTGTCGAGACAATGGACGTGCCTCCCTGTAGCCTACCATTATTGTATACCTAAATGTGATATGTAAGGAGGGTTCAGTCCCTGAGCCCATTATGTGCCTCTGTAACTCTTTCTACTACCGCCCACAAGATGGGTGTGGGGGTGGCATAATAAATGAACTGAACTAACTAAACTAGTCTCTAAGCACGAGGCAACTGCTACAATTTTAAGGGCTTAATTTTGTAATGAGGTTTGGTATTTTCGATTGAAACTTGACCCTCAAAACGATGCTCCCATTAAAATAATTCTTCTGATTTCTAGTGCGTGTAAACCAACTCTATATAATCAATATCATTCAGTAGAGTAAGCTCCGGCCACCTTTCACGCTTTGTTGAGTGTAAAATGTACGTTCCTTCAGTTCACAATGACGATATATTTTTATCGCGATAAAACATGCTATTTTATATATACTAAATATCTGAGACGAGAGAATCTCATTTTTTTCTTCATGCATCTAATCTCAGCAGCTTATATCACTATTCCCACACTGATCTGTTTTTTATAATATTAATAATCTCTCTTAAACGCAAAAGAAAGCCAAAATTATTATCCTACGATCACTAAAACTGTCAACAAGAGGAGAATGATGGGAGTGTGGACAGTTTTGTGTTGATCACCACTGTCTAGTGAGCTGAACTACTAGACAGTGGGAGTGATAATGTACAACTAGACAGTGAGGTCAAACCGTCTAGTGAGCTGAACTACTAGACAGTGGGAGGGATAATGTACAACTAGACAGTGAGGTCAAAACCGTCTAGTGAGCTGAACTACTAGACAGTGGGAGTGATAATGTACAACTAGACAGTGAGGTCAAACCGTCTAGTGAGCTGAACTACTAGACAGTGGGAGTGATAATGTACAACTAGACAGTGAGGTCAAACCATGAGGCCGAGCGACCATGTCAACAACCCCTTCGAACAGACAAGACGGATGACTGCTAGGTCTCTACTACACTAGAACTAACCTATTTTGCACTTGAAGGACAAGCCGAAGACCTATCGAAGGTACGATAACACATCCAAGAACTACAGTAGTGTACCTTACTAACACCAATCCGTTGGAGATAGACAATTCTAATCAATTCAAGTAATAATCACAATTCTAATTTTAAATTAGAATGGAATCCATAGATTATT
>WNGS01021324.1:2757861-2778045 GCA_020271785.1 Procambarus virginalis | reverse complement strand
AATGGTAAGACAGCACGCGAGTGTTCCAGTGTGAGATCATGGTATGTGTGAAGGTTAGCAGCATGTATGAGTCACTTATTAAAACTTTCACCCAGCATTTCACGGCCTCTTTGCTTAGAATGGATGGTCTGGAGATGAATTTGGCTTCATCGATGGCATAGGAACAGTCCCTTGAGCAGATGGGCCTTCTCCAATCTGTCCTGGTCCATTTATTTCCACTCCCACCAACAACATTGGGTGTTAGAGGGACCAGCTGTTACTCGCAAACTTCCACCTTGCATATTGGCAGGAACATAGTGGGTTGAACTCAAGGCATGAGGTACAAGGGTTGTTCCACCTAACCTGGTTATAAAACAAAAATCATATAACCTTCCAACAAGAAAGCTTACACGCACACACTACTTGCTAGCATAGAATTAAATTCTGTTCCTTTAAAGAAGAGAGGGAAGACAAGTATTGAAAGAAGTGCAAGCGGCACTTGAATGGGTGGAAGTGGAGGAAGTAATGATGAACAAACAGAAGGTGGACAGCGTGACTAAAAGAAGGGGAAGCATACTCCTGTCTGTGGAGTTCCTGTCGGTTCATCGAGAATCGATTAGCTAACGAGGTTCGGAGCTTTGTGATAGCGAGCAGGCCGAGTGGTGTCGCGATCTGTCGCCAGTACCATTACCGTGCGTGCTTCACTTCCCTGGTTCAGGTGTGAGTTGGTCAGACTCACTTGTATTGAATTACCCAGTCGAGATTAAGTACTAGAAAACGAGTAAGCGTAGAGAGCACCTATTGATGGTGAATGGGAGAAGCGAAATTTGGTTGAAAACGACAAAGCTAAGCAGCGGCTGCCTATGAATGTGATGCTACAAAGGTAATGTGGGAAAAAAAGCAGGAAGCTTAGTAGAAGCAGTTGGGAGCGGCAAATGCAGGGTGCATACCATGGTTAGCTATGTATAATAGGACTCTCAAACAGACCCCCTTCCCCTCCATTTCCAACTAGCAAGTCATAGTCTACTGTTATATTTTGATTAGGTCAATTAAGTAGTCGAACGGAAATATTTCCCATATTTATGGGAAATAGTTCAGAAAGAGTTTGGATAAGAGCTCTCAGGAGAAAGAAACCTTGTAACTGTCTGATATAAAGAGCGCAATTGCACTGAAAGTGGTATAATTACTGATCTATTATTTATCATTTAAATTATATTATATATTATATACAATTAATAATAGATATATATCCGAGACATATGAGTGTCAAAATGTGGAATAAATTACGAGAAAGTATACTTTGTCTATCCTGCACTCCTTTACTACTCTCCCAGTTCCAACCCATAATATACAGTAATGATGAATCCACAATCAAAAATGTAATAAAATTGACTGAAATAACTATTTTTGTTTAAGTGTACAAGAAGGTATCCACAAACATTATCTAATTTATAAAGTCATACGTTACAAGTAATCCTACACTCTCTTCCTCAGTTCTGAATGTCGCCAATCACAAATTTTTACCCACTTCACACTGATCTGATTGGTGCCAAGTGGCCCAGAGAGGCTTAATGTAAACTTACGTTCAAGGCACATATATGCTAGGCAATGATAACAGGCTAGAAGATGTTGCCTCTTAAGCCCAGACCAGTCTAATATATTACCGTGAACCGAGTCAAGTGCTGGTTACATTATCTTCCCCTAAAACCCTCCCCAATCGATTCTTCTATCCCCACTTTAGTCCCCCCCCCCCCTTGCCTATCTGGTCTATCTATATGTTTATTCAATTTGATTTGACTGACTGCTACAAATAAAAGACATTTTCCATGCACGGTAAATAGAAGACGAGTACTTACTTATAGGTATTCTGTCCTTGGTCATAGTAATATGGCGGTGTGATACTGTACTGTGGCATTGTGTCACAACTCTCTCTCCCTGGCCCAGCCGTTACGCCACTGGTTACTGTAACCCCTGTAACTGTATAGCATGATTGGTATGATGCCTTCCTCTCTCAAGCTCAATGAATTGGTAACAAGGAAAAAATATCAATATTGTGAATTATGAAAACAATGCGAGACAAAGATACAATCTATTGTCCTAGATTTTAAACTTAAAAGTAGTAAACTACTGAAGGTGTCATCATATGCACAGGCATCAGGAATTATAGTTTAAGAACTAATAAATTATTATTTATCATCCGCTTTATGTAAAACCAATCACATACAATACACTAAGAGATAGTGGCATCTAATAATGCTGTTCATTTCTTGGTTGAACTTCAGAAATTGTGCAGGCCTTAACAGAGGTTAATGCTTTATGGGTAGAGTTTCTTTTCAGCCTATGCCCTGTTACCTAGCAGATTAATGGGTGTATCAGCTGTCACGGGCTTCTTCCTGTCTGGTGGTTGGAGGCCTGGTCGAGGACCGCAAACACAAAACGGGGGAAAACACTAAAAAAGCCTCCGAAATCAATCACGAGATAACCTCAAGATACTTCACAGTCTCTATTAAGAATAAGCAGACAATCCTTGCTCAGCTTCTGACAGCCTTCATGAGCGGCACATTACATCTAGTTTGATGTTTTCCGATTATTCTAGGACCAAGATTCCAACCACGCATTCCCTTACAAAGACTGTATATCTGCTCAATCTTTGGTTTACATTTATTCAACAGTTAACTAGCATCCAAACTTACCAGTTAAATATTATTGTTATAAACGCCTCCTAGTACTTTAGAGCTCATGAACTGTCTTAATATGAAGTAACAAATTGTGAAAGAAAAAATAATTTGAGAAAAGATGTACAGGGTCATAAGTACTTGCATAACTCTTTGAATCCAGTCCAGCTATTTTTCCTTTCCTAAATCAATCTCTTGTAGAGAACTACCATGTAACAAAGCCCCGGCAGCCTAAAATCCACCCACATCTCTTTCCGCGTGGTTTCAATACTTCCTTCAGTATCATGGTGATATTTGATCTGAGGGCTCACTGTCTTTGATAGTCATGTTATTGTAGTAGAAATGTTTGAATCGTGAAAGAACAGACAAGGAAATAAAATTGTTGTAACTTGTTATGCCGTGAACATGGAGTATGAATCTACATTTCTCTCAAAGCAAATCATTTACTATTAATATAGTGTTTAGTTGTGTATTTTATTCTTCAACCTGATAAAATCTAAAAATTCTGGTGCAGTACCATTGCACAAATTCCTGAAGACCATCATATCACAAGACCTGGAAAAAACTAATACATGAAATGAATCGACTTGAGAATGGTACAGGACGGACCGAAACGTCGTCGTCCCTTCACCTTCTAGTGTGTGGTCTGGTCAACATGAAATGCAACAAACTGACCAAGTAAAACCTACCAGCATGTGCACGATGCAAAAACACACTAGTGTGAGCTGGTTGGCCATCAGTTGCCTGTCCAGGAGACTGCGCCCGCACTTGCCCGTGAGACTGTCTAGGTGCGGTGGCTACAGATATTGGTCCCTGGGTAGTTGTAGTGGCTTGTTGGGGAAGCACTTTAGCCACTGGGATTGCTGACCCGCCCATGACACGACCCACACCACCACCTACAACTCCTCCACCTGCTGGATGAATACAAGTTGTCATCAAAATACAGCACTATACTTCAAAACATTACAAAATATAATTAAAATAATTATGATCCCTTATAGATAGAGGTTTCCAGCTTCATTAGAACCTAATACTGTACTGTATATAATTTTTTTCTTAGAGAATTACCTTTGGGTTATTTACAAGGGAACCTCAAAAGAAAAGACAACTAAATACAGTAGCCCTTTGCTCTAACAAACCTCGCTCTATCGAAATCTTGTATGGGCCGAACAGTTCCGTGTTCAGTGCAAATTGTTCAGTGGATCAAACAAATAGACGTTTGTGAGGATTGTTCGCCTAAGCCACCGCCGAACCAGCCAGCCAGGATGTGTCCACGTTAACAGCCAACCCAATCTAATTGATAATTACTGTACAGGGCATTAAATCTTTATAAAATTCAATTATGATTTTTATAAATTATATTTTCAAACTATATTATTTACAAAATATAACACACAACTACCAGAGTGAACCTATTATTGCATCATATATTACTGCCCTTACAAAATAGTATTACCAAAATAATTGACCTTGGGGTTGCCATAGGCTTGACAAATCAAACAAAATCCCCCATGCAACAAATCAACTTTCACCCCACAGTTTGTTCAAGCGAGTTCATAGTCTAGTCTCCAAACAAGCTGCAAATGCGACAACCAAAACTGAATTGGCTCTAGAGATTTATTTTCTTTCCAAAACACACTGGAGTGGGATCAAACACTGCACATGTGACAAAAGGAAGATGTATTAATCATAATTTTATCTATTACATTCTTCCAGAATATGGCATCTAATCATACATACTACATGTTGACCAGACCACACACTAGAAGGTGAAAGGACGACGACGTTTCGGTCCGTCCTGGACCATTCTCAAGTCGATTCAGTTGGAAACCTGGTAGGTTTCATCGACTTGAGAATGGTCCAGGACAGACCGAAACGTCGTCATCCCTTCACCTTCTAGTGTGTGGTCTAGTCAACATTCTTCAGCCACGTTATTGTGACTCATCGCCTGCATACATACTACATAAATTAACAGCAAAAATATTAATCAAAACTAAATTACAAACCTCTGTGCTGAACACTTGCAGAATGTTGTTGAACTGTGTGCGTGTTGACCTGTGTCTTGTGGGTATTGACGCTGGCCAGCCCAGAGATCTGAGCTAAAGCCAGAGGTGGACCTTGAGCAGGTTGTGTGATCACCTTGGGGCCATCGGTAAATGACAGGGATTGAGCCTGAACACCTGCTTTATTCGTATGGTGGGCAGCTACAGGTGTTCGCACTGAAAATACAGATCAAGACTATGGTAAAAAAAAAAATAAATACTTCCCGGAATTATTTAAGTAAAAACAGATATACTGTACACCAAGTATTTAATATTGATGATATAGTTATCTGACTTTTCCCTTTTCATAAGGACAAACACATTTTGCACAGTCATTTTATAACTTTTTCATCTACCATAACATTTCTACCTTTATGTCAATCTTTGTGAGTTACCCCATTTACTATACTGACCATACCTCATTTTTAAGAAGTTTTCCTACTCTGAATGTGTCCACACTTTCCTCATGCATGTTATTGCCCGATTCTGTCATCATGTGACATCAGCTCTTTAAAATGTTTCCCATCATACCAAAACCAACATGGCAAAAGATGGAAGAAATCTATCAATAGCTTTCATTCTTCATTCTCATTTATTCCATGTCCAATAACTCCTTCAGCAAAAACTGTGGCACCAGTACCACAAAATCCTTAGCTACCATTACCTAAATATATAGCACAATTAACTAATAAATACTAACCAATAGGTGTTTTGAGTGGGACATGATGATCCTGATGAGTTCGCTGCATAGTAGGATGATGCGTCAAAATGGCACCAGGAGTAGCACCCGAGGAAGTAGTCATTGACATGGCTCCAATGTGTGTACCAGCCTGCGACGTTACCTGCATATACAAGATGAAAACCACAATAATGTGGGAATAATATAATAATAGAAACATGGTTATGACTACATATAGATCAATCACATTAAGGTGGAGGTGACAAATATCCAATTAACCTACTACAGTACATCTCTCAAACATATTTTAATATGAAAACTAAAACTTTAAATACCAACTTCAGATAAAAAGCTCACATATTAAAATCTCTAAACAAAATATTAAGTCGGCCGAGCAGGAGCCGGTCGGCTGAGCGGACAGCATGCGGGACTTGTGATCCTGTGGTCCCAAGTTCGATCCCGGCGCCGGCGAGAAACAATGGGCAAAAGTTTCTTTCACCCTATGCCCCTGTTACCTAGCAGTAAATAGGTACCTAGGTGTTAGTCAGCTGTCACGGGCTGCTTCCTGGGGGTGGAGGCCTGGTCGAGGATCGGGCCACGGGGACACTAAAGCCCCGAAATCATCTCAAGATAACCTCAAGATTAGCAGGATTACATCAAACACCACACATTCTTAGTTCCAATTTGTCAGCCAGTACTACAGGTAACATTCCATAACAACCCTCTGGCGGCATCTCTCCATGTTGATCTTCCACCTAAACAATACGTCTTTTTTGCTCGCAACCACATTCCACATTTTATTTAAGAAGTTCATCGTCATAAAATGCCTTCCTAATTCAAAAAGGATTAATTTAATGTTCTTCTCTCTCCATTCATTCTCAGATTTGTTTTTTTGGGGGGGTTTTGTTTTTGGGCCGCACTAATATTTTCATATACCCAACTTATTCCTTTTTGTTTTGTTTGCTAATTATCAAGTGCTGGTTACTGCCATGTTATCCTAGCAAGCCCTTCCTCTCACTCCTCCACCAGCAATGGGCAACACGCACCTACACGACGCGACATTCTTAACCAGATATGCCTCAATATTTGTACACACATTTACATGTAATATATCACTTTAATTCCTCAAAGATATTTCTAATTTTCACCTCTTCTTAGCGGACAACGATATATGCCATCTAGTTCGACCATGGCACTGGTACCCTTCCATCTTCCACCAAATTGAAATCACTGATCTTACCGCTGATGACGAAGGACAACTTGGACTGGGCGCTGTAGTAATTCTAACAGCTATAGCTGATGGGGCCTGTGTTCTCATAGTGCCCTGGGAGTTGATGTTCGGACCAGCCATGGTGGTAACAAGGGGGTTCCCCGTGTAGAGGGACCAGTAAGAATCACGATGTTGCTCCAGGTACTTGTGTGACGCCACGACCTCCTCCGCTCATAACGGCACTCATCGATGTTCCATATTTCTATACCGCAAATAAATATTTCAGTTTTATATAAAATAAATTTCGTCCAAATAATAATTAAAAATTCCTCCACCTAAACTAGCAAAAAACAAAAGACTCTTCTAGAATTGTTCCAATCGAGACAGCCCACCAAGCCAGACATTTGTTTCAAAAACTATAAAAATACAAATCATGCCCATCTCTTAATAAAAGATTAAATATTCTAAAGTGCCGAGTGAATACCGAGTTAAACCAATTTCATTAAAAACATAAGAAGAGAGGAAAATGTGTGGGAAGGAGGTAGAACAAGGGAATTTTGGTGGAAGCTGAATATGCAATCTAGTTGAAGAGAAAACAAGAAGTTCTCGTTCCCAGTACAGGTAGTTGGAAAGTTGGAATATATTGAAGGAAGAGTTGTTGAAGCCAAACTCCACTGACAACATTAAAAAGAAAAATAGGAACCAGAAAAATGTTAATATTAGTGTGCCAGGGTATAAACGGCTAGGAAACGAGGCATAAAGATCTAGATCTCACTCCGCTCCCGCCCATAGGCACTGATAAGAAAGCAAATAAGTTCTAAACTCTCATGTCACTCTTACAACTGAAACAATTCCACAACCCCATGTCTTATTTTATACAGCATCCTGGTTCCATAAACCAACAAAAAACAACTATTTCCAAAACGAGTATTTACCCATTCTTTCGTTTCAACCGAAATTAATCTTACCAAATTTGTATACATTATATTGACTTCTATTTTATGGTTGGGTATATTTAGCATCCTATTAATAAAAATACACTACTGTTATACAGTTCCCACATTTGTATGCATTCATTATAATCATCCCCCCCCCTCCACCTTAGGCTAACACTGGATAATGTATTTGGCTCATTAAGATAATCAGATCTTTTTTATGTACAGGAGGCGAGAGGCATAATTGTAAAAGGTCTAGTGAGAAGGTAGACCATAACAAGGACATTTGAAAGAATACTAATAAACAGAGCGAATTCAGTTATGAAAATACCTGCTCCTATCAACATACAGGACACATCCGCTGTTGTGACTACATAATCTTGTAAGCTGCACTATGCAGATGTTATAGTTATAAATTAAAAAAAATTCTAGAATGGTATTCATTGCAGTCTCACCTGAGGTTGAACTATAGGTTGTGTTATGGTGAAGCAGCCTTTGGGCCCGTTCCCCTCGTCCCATCAACAGTAAACCATCCCTCTCATTGTGTTGCTTCCAGCTGTCCTAATGGGTCCACTAGGCACTCCAGTGGCCCTTCCACCAGCATGGGAAGTTTCGTTATGGAATCCTGATGGGCTGTCCCGTCGTGTCATAGGACAGAGAATCCTCGTGCAACTCAAGACTGTGATATGAGTTCATTCATGTTGTAATTTGGTCATAACATAACATAATCAGTAACATAATTTAGAAAAGCATGTTACTTTGTTTGACCCATTTGCTCAACCACCTCCTTACAGTAAATAACAAACCACGTTTGAAACTTTTTTGGTGCACTTATTTTACCTATATCGAACACAGTGATGAGCAAAGGACAACATGCTGGCCATCTTGAACCATTACATCGGTGGTGAGGGACTTATAGTGGTCCCAGGACGGACGGTCGTCGTTTCTCCATCTTCTTGAATGTTTAATTTGGGTCATCATATTCAGCCATGGGTTATTGTCTGTTATTAACCAATTACCGCATAACGGTGGTGGAAATGGGGTCGCTCGATTGTTCAAGCATGGGGTTGGACATGTATATTGAGTGGGATTGGGTTGGTTATAAATAGGAGCTTGCCTCGTATGGTCCAATGGGCCTTCTGCAGTTACCTTGTTCTTATGTTCTTATTGGTGATCATCATCTGTACCAAACACAGTGCGCCTCCTAGGAACGTTCCCCTCTACATGAGTGACCATAAAAGAAAAGTATCCAGGTAACAATGTAAAACATGCTCAGCATACAAATTTTACAGCATGTAGGTTTAAACAAAATGTTTTTACCTTAGGGGTGTAAATATAAACTGCTTCAGATCTTACATTCTTAAAATCGAGTTACAATTGTCACAGACAATCATAAAAGGAATACCAGTAAGAGCAAAAAGTATTTGCATAGTTTTAAATGCCTATATTAGTCTATTTAACATGTTGATTTAAAGTCTCGTAACAAATTTATAAATACACCTGCCTTGCTTCTTGTGGAATAATAATAATATTATTAGGTTCAGCATCATAACCTTAGTAAGCCAGTACTTCATTGAAGTACTTCAAGTATTGAATACTTGAAGTATTCAATACTTCAAGCTAAACAACATACCTAAAAACATGCACTTCAGTAACTTTACTACAGCAGTTAGTGGAACGCTTCATGTACTGATACAGTATTTAGATTTTTTTTAAGTAGATGAAGCGTTCATATGTGGAGTAAAGTTACTGAAGTGCAGTTTTAGGTATGTTGTTTAGCTTGAAGTATTGAATACTTCAAGTATTCAATACTTGAAGTACTCAATGAAGTACTGTTAAGAAGGTTATGATGCTGAACCTAATAATAATTATTATTATTAACAAGAACAAAGGCAGGTGTATTTTATAAATTTGTTACGAGAATTTAAATCAACTGTTAAATAGAATATATAGGCATTACAAAAAATATGCAAATAGTTTTGCTCTTTAATGGTATGCCTTAGTTCTGGTCTGTGACAATGTACCTAAGTGCTAAGAATGTAAGATCTGAAGGCAGTTTATATTTATCACCCCTAAGGTAAAAACATTTTGTTTAAACCTACATGCTGTAAAATTTGTATGCTGAGCATGTTTTACATTGTTACCTGGATACTTTTCTTTTATGGTCACCTGTAAAAATAAGGGGAGTGCCTAGGAGGAGCACTGTGTTGTGGGTACAGATGATTATTACAATAAGAACATAAGAACAAAGTAACTGCAGAAGGCCCATTGGCCCATACGAGGCAGCTCCTATTTATACCACCCAATCCCACTCAGATACATGTCCAACCCAATGCTTGAAACAATCGAGGGACCCCCAGCTCCACCACCCCGTTATGCGGTAATTGGTTAATAACAGACAATAAAATGGCTGAGAGTATGATGACCAAATTAAACATCAGAAGATGGAGAAACGACGACGTCCGTCCTGTGACCACTATAAAGTCCTCACACACGACTGATAATGGTTCAAGATGGACAGAAATGTTGTCCTTTGCTCATCACTGTGTTCGATATAGGTAAATTCAGTGCACAAAAAAAGTTTCAAAGTGGGTTTGTTATTTACTGTAAGGAGTGGTTGAGCAAATGGGTCAAACAAAGTAACATGCTTTTCTAAATTATGTTACTGATTATGTTATGTTATGACCAAATTAAACATGAAATGAAATTAATTATGGGCACAGTCTTGAGGTTGCACGAGGATCTAATGCCTATGACACGACCGGGACAGCCATCAGGTACCATAACGACTTACCATGCTGGTGGAAGGGCCACTGGAGTGCCTAGTGGACCCATTAGGACAGCGGAAGCAACACACAATGAGAGGGATGGTTGACTGTTGATGGGCCGAGGGGAACGGGCCCAAAAGCTGTTCACATAACACAACCTATAGTTCAACCTCAGGTGAGACTGCAATTGAATACATTTCAGATTTTTTTAATTTATAACTATAAAATCTGCATCAGTGCAGCTTACAAGATTAAGTGTAGTCCAACAGGGATGTGGTCCTGTATTTGATAGGAAGGTATTTAAATGAATTAGCTCTGTTTATAGCTATCTTCAAATGTACTTGTTATGGCTACCTTTCACTAGACCTTTACAAGTATTGCCTTGCCTCCTGTGCATAAAAAAGATCTGATTATCTAATGAGCCAAATACATTATCCAGTGTTAGCCTAAGGTGGGGGGGGGATGATATAATGGATGCATACAAATGTGGGAAATGTATAACAGTAAGTTGTATTTATTAATAGGATGCTAATATACCAACATAAAATAGAAGTCAATATAATGTATACAAATTTGGTAGATTAATTTCGGAAAAGAAAGAAGGGGGTAAATACTAGTTGGGAAATGTTGTTTTGTTGGTTATGGAACAGGATCTGTAGAAAATAAGACATGGGGGTTGTGGAATTGTTTCAGTTGTAAGAGTCTGACATGAGATTTAGAATTTGCTTTCTTATCAGTGACTATGGGGGGAGCGAGATCTAGATCTTTATGCCTCGTTTCTCTAGCCGTTTATACCTGGCACACTAATATTAACATTTTCTGGTCATATTTTCTTTTAAAGTTGTCAGTGGAAAAAGTTGGCTTCAACAACTCTTCCTTCAATATATTCCACTTTCCAACTAAACCCTGTACTGGGAACGAGAACTTCTTGTTCTCTTCAACTAGATTGCATATTCAGCTTCCACCAAAATTCCCTTGTTCTACCTCCCAACATATTTCCGTCTATTCTTATGTTTTTAATGAAATATGGTTTAACTCGGTATTCACTCGGCACTTTAGAATATTTAATATTTTATTAAGAGATGGGCCATGATTTGTATTTTTATAGTTTTTGAAACAAATGTCTGGCTTGGTGGGCTTCTCGATTGGAAAATATCTAGAAGAGTATTTTGTTTTTGCTAGTTTAGGTTGGAGGATTTTTATTATATTTGGACTGAAATTTATTATTATATAAAACTAATATATTATTTGCGGTATAGAAATATGGAACTCGATGAGTGCCGTTATGAGCGGAGGAGGTCGTGGCGTCACACAAGTACCTGGAGCAACATCGTGTTCTACTGGTACCATCTACACGGGAACCCCCTTGTTACCACCATGGCTGGTCCGAACATCAACTCCCAGGGCACTATGAGAACACAGGCCCCATCAGCTATAGCTGTTAGAATTACTACAGCGCCCAGTCCAAGTTGTCCTTCGTCATCAGCGGTAAGATCAGTGATTTTCAATTGTGGAAGATGGAAGGTACAGTGCCTGGGTCAAAATAGATGGAATATCTGTTGTCCTGCTAAAGAAAGAGGTGAAAAATTAGAAAATATATTTGAGGAATAAAGTGATATTACATGTAAATGTGTGTACAAATATTGAGGGCATATCTGGTTAAGATGCGAGTCGTGTAGGTGCGTGTTGCACATTGCTGGTGGAGGAGTGAGAGGAAGGCTTGGTAGGATAACAATGGCAGTAACAGCACTTGATATTAGCAAACAAAACAAAAAATGATAGAGTTGGGTATATGAAAATATTAGTGCGGCAAAAAACAAACACAAAAAAAATCTGAGAATGAATGGAGAGAGAGAAATTTAAATTGGAATATGTTTGGAATTTAGGAAGCATTTATGAAGATGAACTCTTAAATAAAAATGTGGGAATGGTGGCTGGAGCAAAAAAGACATGTTAGGAGGAAGACGAACATGGAGAGATGCAGCTGAGGGTTGTATGGACATGTTCACGGGGGGGTGTATGTAGGGCTGACAAATTGGAATAAGAATGTGATGGTGTTTTGATGTTATCTTAGAGGTTATCTTGAGATGAGTTTCGGGGCTTTAGTGTCCCCTGCGCCGGATCCTCGACCAGGCCTCCACCACCTTCACCGGAAGCAGCCCGTGACAGCTGACTAACACGCTAGGTACCTATTTACTGCTAGGTAAGGGGCATAGGGTGAAAGAAACTTTTGCCCATTAGTTTCTCGCGCTCGGCGCCCGGGAATCGAACTTGGACCACAGGATCACAAGTTCCCGCGTGCTGTCCGCTCGCGACCGGCTTCGGCACTTAATATTTTGTTTAGAGATTGTTAATATGTGAGCTTTTATCTGAAGTTTGGTATTTAAAGTTGTAGTTTCTATTAAAATAGTGTTTGAGAGATGTACTGTAGTAGGTTAATTGGATATTTGTCACCTCCATGGGCCGTCGCCACTGGACCACTTCTTGTGACGTGTGTTGATCAGCTGCAGATTTGCGTTTCCACTATGTGTACTAGGTGAAATAGACCGGTTAGTACTTACGCCTGCTTCTGGGTAGGCATCGTAGCCGGCCGTGCCAATAATCGAACTCTAGATACCTTCTCATACCTCACCTTAATATTATCTATAGCATTTTGTATATTCCCAAATTATTGTGGTTTTCATCTTGTAATGCATGGTAACGTCCGCAGGCTGGTACACACATTGGAGCCATCGTCAATGACTACTTCCTCGGGTGCTACTCCCGTTGGGCCATTTTGACGCTCATCCGTACTATGGCAGGAAACTCATCGGATCAATTCATGTCCCCACTTCAAACACCTATTGGTTAGTATTTATTGAGTTAATTGTGCTTATATTTGAGGTAAGGGTAGCTAAGGTTTGTAGGTACTGTGTTGCACACAGTTTTTGCTGTGAAGGAGTTATTGGGACATGGAATAAAATGAGGAATGAAGAATGAAAGCTATTGATAGATTTCTTCCATCTTTTGCATGTTGGTTTTGGTATGATGGAAACATTTTAAAGAGCTGATGTCACATGATGACAGAATCGGGCAATAACATGCATGAGGAAAGTGTGGACACATTCAGAGTAGGAAAACTTCTTAAAAATGAGGTATGGTCAGTATAGTAAATGGGGTACTCTACAAAGATTGACATAAAGGTTATGAAATGTTATGGTAGCATGAAAAAGTTGATTAAAAGTGGTCTGGCAAAATGTTTGTGTCCTTTATGATGAAAGGGAAAAGTCAGATAACTATATCATCAATATTAAATACTTGGTGTACAGTATATCTGTTTTTATTTAAATAATTCTCGGGACAGTATTTATTTTTGATTTTTTACCATAGTCCTTGATCTGTATTTTCAAAGTGCAGAACACCTTGTAGCTGCCCACCATAGAATAAACACGGTGTTCAGGCTCATCACCTGTCATTTACCGATGGCCCCAAGGTGGATCACACAACGGCTCAAGGTCCACCTCTGGCTTTAGCTCAGATCTCTGGGCTGGCCAGCGTCAATACCCACAAGACACAGGGTCAACAGGCACCACAGTTGCAACAACATCTGCAAGTGTTCAGCACACGAGGTTTGTAATTAGTTTTGATTAATATTTTGCTGTATAATTTATTAGATATGTATGATGCAGGCGATGAGTCACAATAAGGTGTGCTGAAGAAGGTGGTTGAACTAGGTCAGCCTACACACTAGAAGGTGAAGGGTGAGACGTGGACGTTTCGGGTCCGTTCCTGTAGGCCATTCTCAAGTCGATGAGCAACCTACCAGGTTTTGCCTAACTGAATCGGACTTGAGTAATGGTCCCAGGCCAGACGGACCGAAACGTCGTCGTGCCCTTCACCTGCGATAGTGGTGTGGTGCTGGTTCACAGTGTAGTATGTAGTGAATTGAGGCCATACTGTCTGAAAGAAGTGTGATTATAGAGAATATGATTAAATAGATATCAGTTCCTTTGTCCAGGATAATGCTGAGTGTTTGTATCCACTCTCACGTGTGTTTTTGGAGAAGTGAATAAGAGAATCTCTAGAGTCCAATTCAGTTGTGGTGGTCTGTCGCATGGCTAGCTTGTTTGGAGAGCTGAGACGATTAGAACTGCGCTTGAACAAACTGTGGGGGAAAGTTTGATTGTTGGCATGGGGGATTTGTTTGATTTTGTCAAGCCTCATGGCAACCCCCAAGGTCATTATTTTGGTATAGCTATATGTAGTTGTAAGGGCACAGTAATATATGATGCAATATAGGTTCCACTCTGGTAGTTGTGTGCTGATATGTTTGTAAATAATATAGTTTGAAAATAATAATTTATCAAAAATCATAATGTGATTTTATAAAGAGTTAATGCCCTGTACAGTATAGTTATCACAATTAGATTGGTGTGGCTTGTTAACGGGGACACATCCTGGCTTGCTGGTTCGGCGGTGGTTAGGCGAACAATCCTCACAAACGTCTATTTGTTTGATCCACTGAACATTTTGCACTGAACACGGAACTGTTCGGGCCCATACAAGATTTCGATAGAGCGAGGTTTGGGTTAGCGCAAAGGGTGCGTACTGTATTTAGTTGTCATTTTCTTTTGAGTGGTCCCTTGTAAATAACCCAAAGGTAATTCTCTAAGAAAAAAAATTATATACAGTACAGTATTAGGTTCTAATGAAGCTGGAAACCTCTATCTATAAGGGATCATAATTATTTTAATTATATTTTGTAATGTTTTGAAGTATAGTGCTGTATTTTGATGACAACTTGTATTCATCCAGCAGGTGGAGGAGTTGTAGTGTGTGGTGTGGGTCGTGTCATGGGCGGGTCAGCAATCCCAGTGGCTAAAGTGCTTCCCCAACAAGCCACCGTACAACTACCAGGGACCATAGTCTGTAGCCACCGCACCTAGACAGTCTCACGGGCAAGTGCGGGCGGCAAGGTCTCCTGGACAGGCAACTGATGGCCAACCAGCTCACACTATGTGTTTTTTTGCATCGTGCACATGCTGGTAGGTTTTACTTGGTCAGTTTGTTGCATTTCATGTTGACCAGACCACACACTAGAAGGTGAAGGGACCGACGACGTTTCGGTCGCGTCCTGTACCATTACTCAAAGTCCGATTCATTCATGTATTAGTTTTTTCAGGTCTTGTGATATGAGGGTCCTTCAGAATTTGTGCAATGATACTGCACCTAAATTTTTCAGAGTTTTATAGAGTTGTGAAGTACATAAAAATACACAAGCTAAACACTATATTAATAGTACAGTAAATGATTTGCTTTGAGAGAAATGTAGATTCATACTCCATGTTCACGGCATAACAAGTTACAACAATTTTCATTTCTTGGTCTGTTCTGTCATCTGATTCAAACATTCTTACTACAATAACATGATCCTATCAAAAGCAGTGGAGCCCGTCAGATCAAATATCACCAATGAGTACTGTAAGGAAGTTATTGAAACCACGCAGAAAAGAGATGTGGGTGGAATTTTAAGGCTGCGGAAAGGCCTTTGTTAACATGGTAGTTCTTCTACAAGAGATTGATGTTAGGAAAGGAACAATAAGCTGGACCTGGATTCATCAAGCAGTTATGCAAGAACTTACATGGTATGCGCCTGTACAGTCATGTTGCCGCTCAAATTTTGTTTCCTGTTCACAAGTGTGTGTGTTGTACTTTATTGTATACAGTTCATGACAGCTCCAAAGCACTATGAGGCTGTTTATAACAATATATTTGAACTTGGAAAGTGTGTTGGATGCTAGTTGAAACGTGTGTTGAATAAATGTAAACCAAAGATTGAGAAGATAGTGCAGTTATTGTAAGGGAATGTGCGTGTTGGAATCTTGGTCCTAGAATAATCGGAAAACATCATAACTAGATGTAATGTGCCGCGTCATGGCTGTCAGAAGCTGAGCAAGGATTGTCTGCCTTATTCTTAATGGAGACTGTGGAAGTATCTTGAGGTTATCTCGAGATGATTTCGGGGCCTTTTTTAGTGTCCCGCTGCCCGGTCCTCGGCCAGGCCTCCACCCCCAGGAAGCAGCCCGTGACAGCTGACGAACACCCAGGTACCTATTTTCTATTTTACTGCTAGGTAACAGGGGCATAGGGTGAAAGAAACTCTGGCCAATAAGCATTAACCTCTGTTAAGGCCTGCACAATTTCTGAAGTTCAACCAAGAAATGAACAGCATTATTAGATGCCACTATCTCTTAGTGTATTGTATGTGATTGTTTTACATAAAGATGATGATAAATAATTTATTAGTGTCTTAAACTATAATTCCTGATGCCTGTGCATATGATGACACCTTCAGTAGTAGTTTACTACTTTTAAGTTTAAAATCTAGGACAATAGATTGTATCTTTGTTTCTCGCATGTGTTTTCATAATTACACAATATTAGTAGTTTTCCTTGTTACCAAATTCACTGAGGCTTGGAGAAAGCATCATACAAAGTGCTATACATTACAGGAGGTTACAGTAACCAGTGGCGTAACGGTGGGCCAGGGAGAGAGAGGTGTGACAACAATGGCCACAGTACAGTCTCACACCGCCATTATTAATATGACCAAGATGACAGAATACCTATCCGTATTACTTCGTGTTCTATTTAACGTACATGAAAATGTCTTTTTATTTGTAGCAAGTACTATGCAAATCAAATTGAAGAAAATATAGATAGGAGCCCAGATAGGTGCAAGGGGGGGGGAAAGACAAAGTGGGGATAGAAGAATAGATTGGGGAGTGTTTTAGGGGAAGATAATGTACCAGCAACTTGACGCGGTTTCACGGTAATATATTAGACTGGTCTGGGCTTAAGAGGCAACATCTTCGTAGGGCCAGTTATCATTGCCTAGCATATATGTGCCTTGACGTAAGTTACATTAGCCTCTTGGGCCACTTGGCACCAATCAGATCAGTGTGACGTGGGTAAAAATTTGTGATTGGCGACATTCAGAACTGAGGAAGATGAGTGTAGGATTACTTGTAACGTTGACTTTATAAATTAGATAATGTTTGTGGATACCTTCTTGTACTAGCTTAAACAAAAATAGTTATTTGGTCAATTTTATGTACATTTGATTGTGGATATCATTCACTGTATATATGGTAGGGTTGGAATGGTAAGAGAGTAAAGTAGTGCAGGATAGACAAAGTATACTTTCTCGGTAATTTATTCCACATCTTTGACACTCATATGTCTCGGATATATAGTGATGTATATAAATTGAATGATAAATGTAATTAAGATTCCCATTAAACTTTACCACTTTGTCTGTATTAGACTGCAAAAATATGGCGTATTTCATTACTTGTATATATACAGAACAAGTGGTACCTCAGTTTAAGAGGGGTTAATTCGTTCCTGGAGACATCTCTTATTCCGAAAAACTCGTATTCTGCAGCTAATTTTCCCATAAGAAAATAATGGGAAATGAATTATCCGTTCCTGAATACCCCAAAAACCCCATATCCAACTAAATTTTTGTACCTAATTCATCTAAATAAACTACAAAACTATGTTCAAGTGATTACTTACCTTGCTCTTGAATGCTGAAGGCGTATGGAAGATGGTGAGGATGGGGTAGGAGAGAGGATTTACTGTTTGGAAGGGGAGTCCCTTCCCATTATCACATCAGGCAGTTGATGACTTCACTTGTATGCACACACTGGCACATTTTCCCTGCATACCACTAGGATCTGGTTGTGTCTCACTGCTTTCTTGTCTTACTAAGAATCTAGCTAAAGACACTTGTTTTTCCCTACATTTTAACACTTTGTCTGTAGTAAGACATCACATTAGCATTAAGAGGTCAATGCAACGGCCTGCTACAGCTTTATCTGGGGGGAGTTTTTTCAACAAAAACTTTGCAGTTCTTCCATCTTCACACATTTCTTAATCAAGGAGGGGACATCCTCTACTGCCTCTACTCACATCTATTTTCTTTGGTTGAACCTTATCAATGGCTTTCTTTAGACCTATGGTGAGATATATAATTACAAACTGTATAGTCAAATGACCAAATATCCAACAAAACACTGAAAATCCATGTGAAGAATTGATGTTGGATAATCACTGGGCACGAGACAATGGTAAAACTGTGTGGGGAGGGGCGGGAGGGGCGACGTCGCCGATCGACCACGCGCTAGGTCGACCTGTACGCATATCAACAAACGCGCGTCCCGAGGTAACCCTCGCCTTCCGAGCCATAATTTTCGAGGAAATCCTGCTCGTATTCAAAAAAACTCGCATACAGGGACACTCGCATTCCGAGGTACCACTGTACATTATGCTTTCCCCCCTCTTCTCTTCCTTTCCCATCGTTCACTGCCTCTTTGTCTCCCACCATTCCTCAGTCTCCTTGTTTCTCTATCATTGACTCTTCCCTCCCTCTCGCCACTTTCTCACACCCCCCATCTCTGCTATACGTTAGCCTTCCTGGCCTTGGCACGCTTCTTTTGCTAATTACTTAGTTCCTTCCCTCTCCCTTCTTTAAAGGAACAGAATTTAATTCTATGCTAGCAAGTAGTGTTGCAGTGTAAACTTTCTTGTTTGGAAGGTTATATTGTTTTTTGTTAAAAAGGTTAGTGGAACAACCCTTGTACCTCATGCCTTGAGTTCAACCCACTATGTTCCTGCCAATATGCAAGGTGGAAGTTTGCGAGTAACAGCTGGTCCCTCTAACACCAATGTTGTTGGTGGGAGTTAATAAAGTACCATGACAGATTGAGAAGGCCCATCTGCTCAGGACTGTTTCCTATGCCTCGATTAAGCCAAATTCATCTCCAAGACCATCCATTCTAAGAAAGAGGCCGACAATGATGGGTAGTAAAGTTTTAATAGTGTACTTCATACATGCTGCTAACCTTTCAAACATAACCCTGATCACACTGGAACACTCGGCTGTGCTGTCTTACCATTATTTCTATATTACCCATTTTTACTATTCACAGCTGTTTTTCAGTAACATGTTTACTTTTCCATTTTGTTGTTGCACATATGCAGTGGTCAATTACCCCCTTGACTTGCTATACATTTTATATGGCTGTTTGCCAGCCCCTCGTTCTTTATGTGCATCAATGCTTCTCATTTAGTATGGCAGCCACATTCCATATGAACACCAACTTAAAGACTGAACTTGAATTTAGGATATGCTGCCAAATAGGGAACAGATTTCTAAGAAACTGCTTCTATTTTCCTTGTTTACACAATTTAATTTTTTTATACTGTGAATTTTATTTGTGTTTTGGCTGTACTCTTTATACATGTGCACTTGCTACAGTTTCAGCTATCTCTTAACTTTCTCATTAGGACTGTCAACTGTTTATATCATGTTTGTGTTGTGATCATCAGTTTGACAGGTGAATGTCTTATTGCAGTTATAAACTTATTTGTGACTGGGACAAAGCTTCAGAAATGATATTGTTTGATTGCTGTATCTAATGAGAATGCTCTTTGTATTATAGTGACTTTTTTTTATGTTTTTATTTTTTTGTTCACAGAATTCCTCTGAAAGCAACGAAAAACCTGACTGCCGCGCTCTCCTCTCCCATGCCCTCTCCGCCATCACCAAAACGACAGATTCCAGGGGAATGCAATGCGCTCAGGCTCTACAACTATTTCTGCTAATTCTTCACCTGGTGAGCATATACTTGTACATGATGACATAGTGGAGCCGCTACCAATCCTTGATTTAGTGATAAAAGCGTGTGTAACAGGCTGTATGTAATCTCTATAATCAAAGTAACTATTTGATGTCAAGCAACAAGCTTAAAACATTATGGGGGACATTAAGTTTTGTACTACTTTAATCCTCAAAGTGCTGCTAATTATTGTGTTGATCAGCTCGTGTAATGCAGACTAGTGCTTTATGT
>WNGS01021324.1:2736782-2752291 GCA_020271785.1 Procambarus virginalis | reverse complement strand
AACATATGTTACCTGGATCTTTTCTTTTATGGTCACTCCTGTAGAGGGGAGTTCCTAGGAGGAGCACTGTGTTTGGTACAGATGAGAGTCACAATAAGAACATAAGAAACAAAGGTAACTGCAGAAGGCCCATGGCCCATACGAGGCAGCTCCATTTATAACCACCCAATCCCACTCATATACATGTCCAACCCATGCTTGAAACAATCGAGGGACCCCATCTCCACCACGTTAGCGGTAATTGGTTAATAACAGACAATACATGGCTGAAGATATGATGGACCAAATTAACATCAGAAGATGGAGAACGACGACGTCCGTCCGTGGACCACTATAAAGTCTCACACACACCGACCTGCTTAATGGGTCAAGATAAAACATGCTCAGCATACAAATCTTACAGCATGTAGGTTTAAACAAATGTTTTTACCTTAGGGGTATAAATATAAACTGCTTCAGATCTTACATTCTAGAATCTAGTTAACATTGTCACAGACAAGAATAAGGATACCATTAAAGAGCAAAAATATTTGCATATTTAAATGCCTATAATATTCTATTTAACAGTCGATTAAAATTCTCGTAACTTAAATTTATAAAATACACCTGCCTTTGTTCTTTGTAATAATAATAATTATTATTAGGCTCAACATCATAACCTTATTAACAGTGGCATTCAATACTTCAAGCTAAACAACATACCTAAAACTGCACTTCAGTAGTACTTTACTATACATTATGAACACTTCATGTACTTAAAAAAATCTAAAATACTATACAGTACTTGGATTTATTTAAATATAAAAAACAATCCTAGCTATTCAGCTTAACTAACCTTAGACTAGTCCCAGTGACATTTTGATGGATGGCTGGGCTTATTTTGCCCGTGTGAGCCGGGGACGGCGCTCCACGAAAACATCCAGCACTAGTAGATACAGGTACCACACGCTGCCCAGCACAACGCGCGCCTGGCACCAAAAAATACATATCAAATGTGTAGAAAGACTAAAAAATTGTTTGTTAGTAGTCAGAATTTGATTTAAAATACAACAAATTAATAAAACTAACAACTATAAGAACTACAACCACCGCAATAGAGCTGATCTTTCCAGTGTTACAGGTAGACAGAAATCAAAACTATTCCATATGAACATTTTGTACATGGAATAATTGTTATATAAAGTACTGAAAACAATATGGAAGACGTGTTAATAAAAACAATTTACAAAAAAAAAAAAAAAAAAAAATGCGGGTAGAAGACACAGACAAGGTTAATTTACAAAGTCAGCAAATAGCATCACATGCCTGAGAAAGTAATTTTTAAAATTAAAAATTGGAAATCTGTTAATCAATTCCTACCTATACAAAGCAACAAGGCATAAGAACTATGTAACTAGGCAATGGAAAAATACCAAGAAAATTTGTAACACAACATAAGTAGATGTTACCATAGTGAGCCAATTCTCCTATATGAAAAGAAATGCAAGTGCATATAATGATATTTCAGTCTGTCTTGTGCCCATTATGAAGTGGTAGCCGTTACAACTTGATAAAGGTCCAGGATGGACCAAAACACCATAACTTACATTTATTTTAATATGTGAGGGTTGGGTTAATTTCTTTTCAGCCTCATTATCTGCACACAGTATTTACATACTAAAAATATTTTTTCTTTCACATTACTGAACTTAAAGAAATATTACTTACGGTCCAGGAATATTTGAACTTGGGTGGTTCAGAGGTTGTCCCGTTGTTCTAACAATGGGAGTGGCAACTGTCTGTGACCGAGGTGCTGCCATATTTGCAACAGCTGCTGCTCCTCTTGGAATATGATATGCTAGATGAGCGGAAGTGGTGACTATAGAGTTATTAGCTGTGGAGCATACGGGATGGGCAACTGTACGCACAGATGGGCCACTTCCACCACCAGGCCCAGGAGAAGCTAGGTTGAGAGCTGCTGGTGAACCAGAAGTTCGGGACACTAAAGTTACTGTTTGCCCTCCAACTCCCATACTTTCTGTTCTACCCACTGGAAGTACAGAAAATGGAACATTAAAGATATTCTGTACGTTCTTGCATGAACATCTTTAAAAATAAATTTAGATACAACTCATAGCATATTATACCTTTATACTTATACACAAATATAAATATAGTACATACACACACACATGAACAGAAAGTCACACCAATAGGGATTTTGAGCTTGGTGTGTATCAAGAGACCAAAAAGCACATGTGGTAAAATTACAGGTACTGCATCATGACGATGTGTATCATAAGGAGTTATACATGTATCAAGAAATCAACCAAGCCTCTAAAAATTGTAGTACCTATACTGTGGAAGGATTGGACCAAATATGGACGTTTGTTCCGAGAGTACGTTCATATTTTGTACTACTGGAATTCTAAAGGGCATAATAAAAAGTGAAACTGCTTAACCTAACCTATCCTAGGCCTGAATAAGCATTCTTTAGCCTAACATGAAATATTTCGCATAATTTAATACATATACAGTATGTTCAATAAAAGGCCTAGAAAAAGTTAAGATTTACATGGAAAAAATATTTCTAAAACACGTCAATGTAGACTTCGATGGCCCAATTTTAATAGGAACTCTTATTTTATGAATACTAGTCTCAAGCTGATGCAAGCAGGCACTCTCATATTATCATTTGGACAGCAACGACCAAAGAGCCAAAGCTCAACCCCCACAAGCACAATTAGGCGAGTACAATTAGGTGAGTACACATCATGAAGGGGGGAGGGGATAAAACTATACATTGTACTGTACAGTGATTACATGAAGGCATGAACTACATAGTAGCTAATAACAATCGTGGTGGGAATCCATTTTAAAGACTCCTTTAATTTATTTCTAGTGTGTATTTAACCATTCTGTTCAATAATTGTACTATTTAACCACACATGTTTGCCAAGTCAACTTTTGTGAATTCAAGTTTTTTGCAGATACGTCCATAGGGGTTATTTTTAAGTATGAAAACCTCTCTCGTTGTGAAATTTGTCCAATTATGTCAAAATTAATAATACAATATTAGTGTCACATGAATCCCCTGCATAGCAGTGGAACTGCCTTTTCCCTTCACCTTCAATTGCTCTGCACTGGAAGTATAAATCTACACCAGCCCAGATGAGTCATCAGTCTTGTCACCTCTCCATACCCCCCGAGAGCCTGGCACGGCCTGGTACGACTCAGAGGCAAGCTGGGCGGCTCTGCTAACCGGTAGTTTGTCCCCACAAACAAGCAATTAGCCGCCTTCAACTGGCAGTGGTGCAGCTTAACACAAAGGCACCGCCAGCCACAATGAGCAGTTTGCTAGTTGACCAGATATCCACCTTGCATTGACACTAGACGAGTCATCACAGCCGGACTATGTAAAGGGCGCTGCCTCCCTGGAGAGGCAGTCTCTCTCTTAGTGCTCTTGGAACACCTTGGTGTCTCACCCGTCGTCTGACTTCAGCCAATGCCGTGTGTCTGATGCCGTGGTGGTATGGTAGCTGTCTTCAGCACACCAGTATATCTTTTTGCTTTGTATTAGTTAAACTTTCATTTACTTATTTGATATGCTATATAATAATAGCCAAGTATTGTCATGTGTCATTTTTGTTCATTAATATTTCAGTAAATTGTTTTAATTATTTATTTGATGATTTTAATTTGTTTCCACCTGCAACTTACACACTGCAAGGCCAATAGCAGCATTTTTTTTTTATTGTGAGGGAGACCCATACCATCTTGGTTCAGTATAGCTACGATACCACAACCCGTCACAACCATTGTGAAATTTGTCCAATTATGTCAAAATTAATAATACAATATTAGTTATATAGGGCATTAAAATATGTAGTTCACATGTGCAGCAGCTAAACACAGCCGACAATGTTTGCCCAATGGCAGTCATGCCATGGATACCCTTCCTCATTCTGACTTTTTTCTACGTTAAATCAGCATATTGTCTGATGAAATCCTGTAAACGCACAAGGATTTCTATAAATACCAAGTGCAATTTTCTATTTACCCAAAAAATCTAGCACAACAAAAATTGACAGATGCCGCTTCACTTTTCTGCGAGCCTAGCAAGAATATTAAGAGCATCGTATAGACTGAATGTAACAGTGATCAGTACCTGTAGTTTAAAACCAAAAGAGCCAGGGTTCAATTTTCATGGCAGGACACTTGTTTGGGTTAATTTCCAGGGCAGGGCAGATGTTTGGGTTCATTTCCAGGGCAGGGCAGATGTTTGGGTTCATTCCCATTCACCTGATACCTATGTTCATCTAGCAATAAACAGACACCCAAAAGTTAGGCAACTGTCGTGGATTACATCCAAGGGTTAGTAACTGATCTACGGGGACCTTGATGAAACGTAACAGCCTACCTACTTCCTGACAATGGGAGACCCTTTGATACAGTAAAGATGGATGTCCATATATATATATATATTTGTTAAGACAACTAACCAGGCTTTGCAGTAACAACATGGGCAGTTCCTCCACTTGTAGTTAATATCTGGGCTACTCCACCGGTTGTATAATGGACTAATGTAGTACCACCACTCTTCACAATGCCACCCTGAAATAATGAAACAGCTTTGTCAAAATATTAAAAAAAAATAAATGCTACAAAATATTAGTACTGTAATATATATACAAGAGATAATTATCTCACACACCATGAACTAACTGGCTGTTCAATGACTACCATTGAGCAATATATATGTCAGTAAAATGAGGGTGCTAAAAAAAAATATATATATACTGTATTATAAGCATATTTTCAAAACCGTTTTTCTTTGTGGCTCAAGAACTCGAGTCATACACAACAGCCTCAAATATGGAGGAAGACTTGCATTGTTCCAAATGCCACACTAATTTCTGTCAATATCTAACATTTTTACAGATATTTACATCAATATTGATCTAATTCCGTGGAACAGTTGAATCAACAAGCCGAGTGTAGAAAACATTAAGTACAGAGCAGGAAGCTCTTACTGAAAGTACAATATATTATAAATTTCAAACCACAATCAAGAAAGCATTCATTATCATCCAAGATTAAACATGGAAAAAATTACAAATTAAATTGTGCTATTGAATAGCTTGATAACTTACTGCGCAAGTTAAAATCCAGTTTTAGTACTGCTCTGACTAGACTCGTGTAATAAGGCAGGAGGGGACAGGCAAATAAATAAGGAAAGAGCGAGATTAATATCTTCAGCATCGATGCATCGCTTCCATACATTATGCTGTACTAGCAAACTATACAATAATCCTTGTGCAATAATGTGCAAGTGTCACAGGGTACAAACACTGCTATAAGCAATCGACAGCAAAAGAATCTGTACAGTAAACATCACACTGACATTACAGTATGTAACAATAACTGTTTTACTTGTTCTTATTTTTTTTACATATAACTTTCTAACACTGTACAGTACTTCTAAGATAACAATAAAATTACAGCTTCATTTTTGTAGGGAAAAGTTGTGAACAGAAATGGCAGAACAAAATATAAAGTTGAAAAGAAACTGCACCCGAAATATACTTAGGTCTAAATGTAAAATACTATAGCGAATACTAACAGCTACAATTTTTAATAAATATGGCTAAAAAATATACTTACAGACTCAAGAGATCTGGTAGATGTTTTCTGAGCCAAATCCATTGGCTGATTACTGGGATCACACGACGAACCTGAACCGCCTAGTGATGAACCACTAGAACCAAGCATTCCACTGCGTCCACTCATACTTTTTACAAACCTGAGGATTAAGGAATAATTATAAAAGTTGCATAAAATATTAAATACGCCATAAACAAGAAAAATGGGAAAAAGGCCGACATAATTAATATTACACACACAATACAGTACTGTAAGTAAATGGCCAAAAAAAAAAAAAATACAATATCTTTGCTAGACAAGTATACAGTTTAATATACACATGTAGTAATAGAAACGTATGGTAAGAGTTTTGGTTCATTAAACAGTTAGGGTCATTAAACTTCTGCCTGTATAGATCAATATTCTACTTCAATTTAACTTCTTTGCCCATACTAAAATACTCCCACCTCCTCATGTCTGGTCTCGTCAAGTTTTATTGCTAGTATTCCTTTACTAAAAAAAAAAAAAAACTCAAATAGCCAGCCTAACAAGTTATTACATTGCTTTAGACTACTGTAATTTTTCTTGAGAAATCCACTGTCAGTAGTACTGGGCCACCCACGAAGTAAACTATTTTGTACTGTTTATAGACTAGTACAGTCACTACAGAGAAAGTATTTTTTTTTTAAATATGGTCATCTAGTATTACGTTCCGGGTGGGTATGGATTTTAATGAACAGGTTTGAAAGTTTGATTTCCTGTTCCAAACTTTCAAATATTGTTTAGGTAAACAAATTGTCAAGATTTTAAAGTTTACACTATTTCAAGGTTTTGATTTTGTAGATTGCACTCTATAATACAATATTACAGCTGTAACATGAAAAAAAAGATTACTGAAGAATAGGAGGCCTGGTCAAGGGCCGGGATGCAGGGACGTTGAGCCCTGAAATCATCTAAGATAACAGTAAAGATAACCAGGAACAACAAGAAAGTGCCAAGAGACCCTTCTTAATCATTTTCAAGGAAATCCTATGCAACAAATGGTACTTACCTGTCATCAAGATGTGCCTTACACTTTCTGCACCCTTAGTTATCAATAGTTTTTTTTTTTAGATCCTGTCATGTATCCTCTTCTCTTAGAATTGTCTTAAACTTTGTAGCAGCTCCTCTAGTATTTCCCCATCACTGTATACACACTAACTTTAAACAGTCTCCGTGGTGTAGTGGTAAGACCTCGCCTGGCGTTCCCGAGCGCTATGTCATGGGTTCGTATCCTGGCCGGGGAGGATTTACTGGGCGCAATTCCTTAACTGTAGCCTCTGTTTAACGCAACAGTAAAATGTGTACTTGGATGAAAAAACGATTCTTCGCGGCGGGGATCGTATTCCAGGGACCTGCCGAAACGCTACGCGTACTAGTGGCTGTACAAGAATGTAACAACTCTTGTATATATCTCAAAAAAAAAAAAAAAAAAAAAAAAAACTGATAAATACTGTATATATCTCACATTTGCACTCTAGCGAGCAAAACTTTAAAACTTTTAAGTGTACTTGAGAATTAGTATTCTCTACACAACTAAGATATACTGTACAGTATTTTTTTTAAGGATACTGTTACCTATAGCACAGCGGTCTACGTCCTCGGCACACAATCGTGGGACCAGGGCCAAATCAAAGCCAAACTTGCCTAGTAATTGACAGCAGTGTCATTAGAAATATCACAATCTTTTCAGTTTTCCACTATTAGATTGCTGGTTTCTGAAGGTTTATGTAAACTCAGAAATCTTATGACTACAGAGAACAGTTGGTAGCAAGATAACACAGTCGTTTCATCTCCAACTAACTCCTATCTAATGACTAAGTTAGGTCAGGACTGAGTTGGAAGTGTGGCTACTCCTGCTACACAGGTCAAATAATATGGAAGATGGTTCACATAGGAGCTGTCAAACCTACTCCAACCCAGTGTGGCAAAGTAATTACCAAAGACATGTCTACAAAGCAAGTACACTTACGTACAAAACAATCCGAGCATTTCATGCCTGCCGTCATAATTAACACACACACACACCGGTTTGTCATGTATACTAACTGGAGAGTGAAACCAAGTATGCACAGTAAACAAACAGAACAGTAAGGTCATTAAAATCTTTCGTCTAGCGACTCGCCTTTTTTTCCCCACTTTACACAATGCGCGTGTAAACACAATCTATGACGATCTTGGAGAACACGGGAACTATATTTTGCTCATTGCTCTACTGCAGAAAAACACTCATAGTAACTGACACCTTTTAAGCGCTTGCAGCAGTGACTAGAGTAAGAAAAGACACAGCACCACTCCCAACCAAGGTGTCGCTGCTGATCTATACAATCGACTTTGCAATAACTCCAAGAATACACAACACGCAATTCAATTCAATTTCTT
Source organism: Procambarus virginalis (assembly GCA_020271785.1). Taxonomy (NCBI): domain Eukaryota; kingdom Metazoa; phylum Arthropoda; class Malacostraca; order Decapoda; family Cambaridae; genus Procambarus; species Procambarus virginalis. The sequence goes on along the minus strand of WNGS01021324.1, from coordinate 2,744,248 downwards.
TCTTTATTATGCACCCCATACCCATCCCGTGGGCGGTGGTGTAAAGGATTACAGAGGCACATAATCGGTTCAGGAACTGAACCCTCTAGTTCGTTTAGCTAAGCAAATAACAATGTTTGACGCTAGTTACAAAATTATCAATGTTGTATACACATGTACACACCCTCATACATACATGTACATATATATATACGTATACACATATACATACACATACATATCTAATCACTCACACAAATACACACATCAAGAATCTTTGTGTCACAAGTGACACAAAGAGGTGTCACAAGTGACACTACAAGAGGCTCACAACAGTCACTATACAAGGCACTTTACATCTATAGTGAGTCACACAGTTACTAGTCTTGCTGCACACCCACCCAACTGGGCGGCAGCTTTACAGTCATGTGCATGCATTACCGACAGTAAGCAAATTTTGGATACTTCGCTAAAATTTCGGGCAGCACATCATTGTGAATGAAGTACTTACACATTTCTTGGACACTATTGATGGTGTTATCTCTAAATTCCGCAATTTTTTCACATTCCATTATATAATGACGCAAAGTATGCGAATAGTTCTGCTGACAGAGTTTACATTTAGTCAAATCTGCATCAGCAGATGTTACAAACTCCCAGAGGTACTTGTAGCCGAGCCTAAGCCTAGCAGTGGTAACATCTAGAAGTCTGCTAACATTATTGGATGACCCATAGACGTGCGGTTCTTCATGCATAATAGAATGATGATAGATGGAGTAACTGGTGTGAATTTCACTTTGCCTCAAGCCTCCGAAATTTAGTTGATGTTCCTGGGATATTACTGCCCTCAGGCTGCTGAAAGGCAGTCCAAGTTGGTAATCAATTCCCTCTTTACGAGCAAAAGTCTTGGCTAGCTCATCAGTTCTATCATGCATTCGGAGACCAATATGGGAAGGAATCCACAGGAGACAAACTCTGACTCCATCATTGATTATTTCACTATATCTGTGTCTAGCTTCAGAGATAAGCACGTCACAGTTATGCCTTGGGGAGCTGAGGGCAGTCAAGGATGACAAGGAGTCACTTACAATTAGCGTGTCAACTTTGGATTCATATACGCGCTCATATACGCAATTCAAGTAATGATTTAAACCACACACACTGATAAAATGGACAAAAAGTTCATTTCATTCACTAACCAGAAAAAGCCTTCACATTACCTTCACGCCAGCCAGTCACTCCCTAACTCTGTCTAAGGTCAATTGAGACAAACTCAGGTTGAAATGATAGAAATCATGTCAGAAGCGAGTGTGTTAACCTACAGGTTGCAGTATGAACCACAGGGACGCCAGCCTCCGGCACCAGGAGCAGACTCCACGTAGAATTTCTACAAAGCCATCTGATGCTCTCCAGCATCCAAGCAGGCAAGTGATAGTCTATACTCTACTCACTCAGCCAATGAGTGCTTCGTGGAGTACATAATATGGCTAAATTACGTGACGACGGACATAGCTTCCATCCAAAAAAATTGGGTCCAACTCTGGCACCAAAGCCACGCTAATCCTGGGATATTTTCTCTCGCTGTCTAATGCACACTTTTAACTTATCTCTTCACAAACATTCGTCGGGCCATAGACTGGCCAGAAACGTAACCAAATATGTTATTTGATACTAATTAAACGCTGTACCACACCAACTATTTCAAAACTGAAGAGCAAACTGCAGTCTTCCCTACATTACACCCTATTTCCGCCCGCTACCTACACTACAAATCAAACTTGGCCCACTCACAACATACCCACGTCTATCCTGACGTTATCTACCCACACTGAAGTCCCGTGGCAACGTTACATGGCGTCAAAACGGGTTAAATATTTGCAGCAACCTGGACGCCCCACAATCAGGTTATTCCGCCAGACGCTCAACACTCAGCTGGCGAGGCTCGCGCATGCGCACTGCGCCTCGGTGTTGTCACAAGAGAAATAAACAAAGATTTTTTGGCATTCATAAAGTCTATTGAATACTAGATAACATATAGATATCTTGGCGTTCCAACCGTGCGACGGTATGGTATTTCAATCGAGAATTATTAAATTTGCAAATAATGGTAGGGGATAGTTATCCCGCAGAAAGTGTTATAACTTAAATGTGCTAACTTTTGAAGTTTGAAGTATATAGCAAATACTTAGCATGGTGTCGAGGGCATAGCGTTAGGCAGTAATTGCACTTATTACTCCGTACATACTTATTACTTACGTGCATTCAAAAATTTCCGAAATTTTGCTTTTCACTCGAAATATAAAATTTAAATATGGTTGATGTGCTGAGCGAGGAAATCTAGCAGAGTTGTGGGTTGAGCGCGAGGGCAACACCGCTTACTCTACTCGGGTGACGTCAGATATGCGACTCTACTCACCGTCTATGGAGTGGCTCTCGCAAGCACTCCACGTGAGGCGCCAACGTTTGATATTGCGCCTCTATTGGAGGCGCAATTTCAGCCACAATAACGTGGCTGAAATATGTTGACTTAACCACATACTAGAAAGTGAAGGGACGACGACGTATCGGTCCGTCCTGGACCATTCTCAAGTCGATTGAGTTGACACAATCGACAATTTATTTATTTATTTATATATATACAAGAAGGAACATTGGGTTTGTGAGAATACATTGAATAGCACAGTATTAACAATCTTGTAAAGCCACTAGTACGCGCAGCGTTTCGGGCAGGTCCTTATAATCTAACAGATAATGATACAATGTCATAGAATGAGAGAGGAATTGCAAAATACCTCCTGAGGGGGGTGGGGGGAGTTAATAGGAGATCAATATAAGCATCATGGGAAAAGTTTTACAAAGGTCATCATTGAACTTGTTAAAAATGCGAGCCGAGAAGGAGAAGGAAACGATAAAGAACTATAGGTGGATGATAAGATTATTAAAAACCTCAAGCAACAATTAAAGTGCAACTTCTGGAAGAAATGTCATTCCGTCAGGAATTACATAGATTATGAGATACACAGAAGGGCATTAACTCTGCTACCCAGGAAATCAATCAGCCAAAAGAAACTATGAAAGAAAACTTGCTCAAAACATTCAGAAAGGTTCCAAACATTAATTAGGGAAACTACAGAAGGCCCATACGTGGCAGCTTCTATATATATCCACCCAAACTCATTCATATATATATGTCTAACCTACGCTTGAAACAATCAAGGGATAAGAACATAAGAACGAAGGTAACTGCAGAAGGCCTATTGGCCCATACGAGGCAGCCCCCCATTAAACATAAGAATATAAGAACAAAGGTAACTGCAGAAGGCCTATTGGCCCATACGAGGCAGCTCCTATTTATAACCACCCAATCCCACTCATATACATGTCCAACCCTTGTTTGAAACAATCGAGGGACCCCACCTCCACCACGTTACGCAGTAATTGGTTCCACAAATCAACAACCCTGTTACCAAACCAGTATTTACCCAAGTCTTTCCTAAATTTAAACTTACCCAATTTATACCCATTGTTTCGTTGCATCGTGATTATTTTGTTTTAAATTCTTACTAATCATGACCCCAGATCCCTTTCACAATCAGACTTTCACTGATATGCTGGGCTCACTGCAACCGCCCTGCTAATACACCGTCGCATTTTGACGTATACTCTACCTAAGGCCAGAAACTGTCGTACTAGAAAATGGAAGCGGCTCGCGAAATTGACATACTGTTCCGTTTTCTGTTTTGGGTCCTCTGGTAGGCTAGAATAAGGCACTTTAGTAAGATAGTTTCTCGATTTCTTGACGCACATTCTTTTAGGATCTCTGGCAAGACCCTGGGGATTTGTTTGCTTTTAATTTTTCTTTCTGTTTAATAACTTTCTCGATCCCTGGTAACGACTTAACAATTCAACTTCGTTACCACCTGCACAGATTTGGTCAGGTGTAGGTAAAATATTGAGCTCTTCTCTAGTAACTACAGACTTAGACAGCTAACCATTTCTTTGCCATTATCAGTTACATGACGTAACTTATGGCAATATACAAATCCACAAGGGCCGTGACGAGGGTTCGAACCTGCGTCCGAGAGCATCCCAGACGCTGCCTTAATTGACTACGCTACGACATGGTAAAAAAAATTGCAATCAGAAGTTCTACTGAACTTGGATCCTGCAGCCTCTCCGAGACACAAACTAGGATTTTACACAATTTGTTCATTTGATGTATCACGCTATTGTGATTTCTGTGTCTTATGGCAATGTGTCGTCTCACCCAATAACAGTTTTTATAATAGAATCCATCAATCTGGTACAACTGGTGGGCGGCGGCCTCGTAGACTGGGTGGAACGCTTAAGTACAAAAATGCACAGTTACAGCCCCGCTCCTGTGCCAGGTAAGTCCACTTCGGGCTCACCATAGCCCGTGCTACTTGCCCCGCTCCTGTGCCAGGTAAGTCCACTACGGGCTCACCATAGCCCGTGCTACATGGAACTCTTGTTCTGAGTAGCTGAATCTATAACAACAAACATACAAAAGTGTCTCATTGTGAGAACGGGCTGTATAAAGCAAGGTCACATTGTTTGTTGTTATAGATTCAGCTACTCGGAACAAGAAGCACGGGCTATGGTGAGCCCGTAACTTACCTGGCACAGGAGCGGGGCAAGAAGCACGGGCTATGGTGAGCCTCGTGGACAGGAGATGTCTCCCGTGTCACATTGTTCCCAGGTCATACGGTCAATTACTGGTGTATAGGTATACCAAATCATGGCTCTAGCTTGCAGTAAATACCAGAGACTAGGAGCAACGAACAACCTGGCGGTCGCAACAGTGGTCTCCTGTTGTTCACTTTAAAATCATTGTTTATTTACACGAGCTGGTCTCCCGCAAGCTGCTCCGATCCTCACTCCCACACAATTCTTAACACCTTGTCACAGCAATACAAATTCTCCCAACGCTATTATTTACACCTTTGATAGTAACGAACAACTCTGACAGTTTTAGCTAAGTGACAAGTTTGACTTTATAATTATGTTCCCTCGGTCTCGCTTCATGCAGGTCGGTGTTCAATCCCCGACCGTCCAAGTGGTTGGGCACCATTCCTTCCCCCCGTCCCATCCCAAATCCTTATCCTGACCCGTTCCAAGTTTGTAAAATAATCTAGCTTCCCGTCCTTTAAACAAAGACCCAAAGTCCATTCCATGCGTTCTCTGGGCACTAGGAGACTCGAACTCTCGATTCCAAGTGCTATATAGTCGTAATGGCTTGGTGCTTTCACCTGATAATGCCCCTCCCCCCCCCCCACACCCCCTCCCTGAACCTTCAATATACCCCGACACAGCACTGACAACCGACGCTCAGCCAAAGCCAGATTATTTTACAAAATTTAAAATTGCACTACAAGATATTCTCAAACTTATTAAAATTTTAATTAATTATCTCTGGGCACTAGGAGACTCGAACTCTCGACCCAACGTGCGTGAGGTAAGAAGCTCTACCACTGTACTTCACAGACAGCTCCAACAGAAAAGATTTTAGAAAGGGAGCAAACCGCTGTCTCTGAAATTTAATCAGGCCTCGTTAAGCCTAATTAACAGACTTCCTGTTCCCAATTAAGAGGGATCATACACTCCCTTCCCCCTGTTCCTCCTGTCCACCACACTCTCACATTACCGTCCACTGCCTGCCTCATGCCATCATCTACCTAATTTCTCATACCCATTCCATTCAGGTAAGTTTAATCGTTCCTATTTCTAAATACTTTTCAAGTGGTGCTAGTATCTTAACAAGTCACATACGTCGTCTAAACAAGGACATATATTGCAGTGTGATCTATAACCAGGTGATACGCGTTAGCATCGTACCGACACCGATTTGAATTTTGAATTTTGAATTTGACACTCATTGCTTCCCAAGAGGGATCCAATTTGGCTTCACAAATTACTAATTATGCTCTCAAGACAGCAAGCTTCGTCTCTCCTTTCATTTTCTATATCTATCAAAGTGATCTTAATCTGAGCCACTTCCATCTACTTAATTAACAATCTTCAACCATAAAAAACCTAATTTAGGAACAAGTGGGTAGTGGTCACGCGGACGAGCGGCCAAAACCAGCAATTCGCACCAACTGGTTCGTTCAGGTACCATTACGAAACCCGTCCTTTAAACAAAGACCCAAAGTCCATTCCATGCACCCGCCAAACCCCCCTGTTTCTGAATGAAAAACGGTTTACACACGACTCACAACTGATGGGTGACGTTCGAACACTTCCGGAACAAGTGCTTCACTGACGAATTTTGTTCGAACCACAACGCTGTAAATGCTTCACCCACGTACTACAAATACAAATAATCGCCAACAGAACCTAGACACCTAACCTAACCTACCCTATGGCTATATTTGCACAATATGCTAATATATTATAATATTAATTTACATTTGAGAAAATTCCCGTCTTGAATGAACAGCATGTAAATATTTATGAATGCATCGGTGGGGTCGACCGCTGGATGTAATGGACTTGAGTCGAAGACACAAATAATCGCCAATAGAACCTAAACACCTAACCTAACCAGTGCCTAAATATGTACAATATAGTAATATAAATTAATATTAATTTATATTTGAGAAATTCCTGTTTTGAATGAACAGAAATTTAAATTTATGAATGCGTCTTTGGGGTCGACCGCTGGATGGAATGGACAGGTTGCATCACGACGTACTTCATGATGATCGCTATATGGCAACAAACCGCTATGTTGCCACCTATGCAATTGTCTGGGATTTGTTACCAACTCACCCCAGCTTATGGGAAAAAAATAATCGAGTTACATTATTTGAAAACAATTACTGATGGAACAACAATTACAACCTTCATCAATAATGGTAAAATATAACTTACTGAATTGAATGTGCAAAGCTGCTAATATACTGTATATACAGCGTTTTAATAGCAGTTTTTGGGTACAAATAGATGGTAAACTAGTGAAATGAAAAAGACAGAAGGGAGGTAGTGTGAGAGGGTAAAAGGGGCGTGGTGGCCGTGTTCAGCAAGAGGAACAACCCGCCTCATACATTCGCCTCACAAGCCCCTCACACCTACTATTGTAGACTAATACTATGTCTTCAGATAGAGCAAACCGGTTTACATACTAGCATCATCAATTAACACGATGGTATTGGAAATGATGAAGAATAGGGGGGGGGGGGTTAAATAGGAGGATTAGCGTGGTAGTGGAGCGCGTGGAGGCGGGTGTCGCTACTGATCAATTGAGTCAGTGTGGCTGGTGCCGTGCTGGGGTGAGGGTGTGTGTCCTCGCGCTCCCGACCACCCCCACTGTACTCTGCGCCTCTGCCCTTCCTCTCGGTCTCTTAGGTAAGTCAGCCTTCTCAGGCATTGATTTTGCAGGTTACATTGTGCTAGAGTAATTATTATTTGGTTGATGCAGTGAGGGGGGAGCATGACTATTACTTGATAACTCTAATTAGGTGGTG
>WNGS01021324.1:2707481-2720775 GCA_020271785.1 Procambarus virginalis | reverse complement strand
TGGTGGTGGGGTCTGTGGTGGTAGGGGGTCTGTGGCGGTGCGGGGTCGGTAAACTGGAAATGAGAAATGTAAGTGGACGCAGGAAGCGTAGGTGTCAAGCGCGTGAGGGACCCCAGAGTCCATTAACAGAAGCTGTCTGCAGCGTCCTCACTACCAGGGCTGCCACCACCACTTACAGTTTCCGACCCCCTACCACCACAGACCCCCTACCAACACAGACCCCCTTACCACCACAGACCCCCTTACCACCACAGACCCCCTACCACCACAGACCCCCTTACCACCACCAGACCCCCTTACCACCACAGACCCCCTTACCACCACAGACCCCTTACCACCACAGACCCTTACCACCACAGACCCCCTTACCACCACAGACCCCCTTACCACCACAGACCCCTTACACCACAGACCCCCACCACCACAAACCGTCACCATCACACAATCACCACCACATTCTCCACCACCACCACCACACTCAGTGCCTCGGGTAATTAAACTTACTTACCTCTTGTAATTACTCGAAAGTAAAAAAAAAACTTCAAGGTCGTGTTAAAAGGTGGAAGTATTGTATTTTCTTGCCATTATTTTTAGATTTTGTACATGAAGGCAACACGAAGGGGTGTTGCCACCAGGAGTAAACACACAAGGTGAAGTAAACTGATGCCTGTGACTAGTTACACTCCTAGGTAATACAATATCTAAAGTTAAATTCGTGGTGGTAAGCAGGCGTGTCAGGTGCTAAACCGTGACTTCAGATGCTAAAGACTTTGAACGCGCTAGAAACAGATGATATAGAAGCCACGCCAATCCAAAACTCAAGAGGAAGTATGCGCAAGAGAACACTAGACCCCCGGGAGATTAAAGTGGCGCCTTATACAAGTGTATGTGGCTGGGGCCCCAGAGTCAGGACCTCACTCCAGATAGACGCCATCAACCCCACACACACCACACACACAACACACACACACACACACACAACACACACACACACACCACACACACACACACACAACACATTAGGCGGGATCCAAGAGTCAATGCTCGATCCTGCAGACACATATAGGTGAGTACACACACACACACACACACACACACACACACACACACACACACACACACACACACACACACCACACACACACACACTTAGGCGGGATCCAAGAGTCAATGCTCGATCCTGCAGACACATATAGGTGAGTACACACACACACACACACACACACACACACACACACACACACAACCACACACACCACACACACACACACACACAACACTCTGTGGTGGTTGCATTTAAGGGGTAATAAGACTATACACTGCAGTAGTTGTTTAATATTCGATTACTGGGAACAAAAAGTTCCAAATAGCACGGGCTATGGTGAGCCCGTAGTGGACTTATCTGGCACAGGAGCGGGGTTGTAACTGTGCACTGCAGTAGTGAGTATAGCGTATATATGTACCCCTCCCGTCTCCCCTCCCCCCGCAGCAGAGGATATACAGGTAATTAAAAAGGCCAAGAATACAGGTAGGTATTAAGGTCCAGGTCTCCTTGAGTTGCGGAGCGCATGGCCCAGTTTAATGAGACAGCTGGTGGGTTGTCGTCATTATGCTGGTCCAAGGCAGGGGGTGGGGGCTGCCTCTAACGAACACACATATTTACCAAGTGAAGCCTACTGTTAGGGGGAATATGAAGAGATGGAGAGTGAGACATAGAGAGGGATATAAGGAGAGAGAGATTCAAAGATAAATTTATATAATGAGATGTGTAGATAGTTGTAAAAAAAAAGAGTGCAATGTTGAGAGAGCTGTGGATAAACATATGCAAAAAGGAAAAATAAATGCAAAGAAAGACAGGGATAAGTAATGAGATGAAAATAATGTGAAAGAAATGAACAGAAAATACAGAAAGAAAATGAGTGAAATAATTAACAAATATTAGCTACACAAGAAGACTGCTTATTGTGTCTCGTCTAATGTATTTAGTTTGTGAAACGTTCTTAAAGACCATAATCCAATCATTTGATGTTTTGAATATTAACTAATATTACTCCGAAGTAATATTTGAGAGTATTACTCTGATCAGTGTTTAGTGGTGACCTCCAATATTTCGGTGACCTTTAAGCCCAACAGTTAGTCAAACGTGTTTGCACTGGATGTTCCAGCTTCCAAAGCAACCTCTTGTGTGGGACTCTGTCAAAAGCCTTTTTTTTTTTTTTTAGATCCAGATAAATGCAGCAATGTGTACTCACAAATAGGTGAGTACACACACTGCATTTATCTGAATCTAGAAACGACTTTTGACTGTCCCCCACAAGAGGTTCTGGAAACTGGAACATTCTGGAGGGGTGACAGGAAGACTTCTGACATGGAAAAAACATTTTCTGACAGAAGAATGAGAGCAGTAATCAGAGGCAATGGAATGTTAGTAGTAGTATCACAGGGTTCAGTTCTAGCACCAATAATGTTCATTGTCCATATAAATGATCTATCATGGGGAATACAAAAATTATATTAATATGTTTGCTGATGATGCTGATCTACTAGAAATGATAGAAACTTAGACGATTGCAATGCCCTTCAAGATGCCCTGCCCGAAACGCTTTGCGTAATAGTGGCTTTAGGCATTGTATGTACTAGCTCTATCTATAAATCTATAAATTTTTGTGAAACCTCTTGTATGTATGTACAGTACCTTACCTGAATAAACATTTATTTATTTATAAGATGGTTCGGACAAAATTAGTAGTGTGTCGTACCAACACTTGGCAGACGAAATTCAACGTGAATAAATGCCATGTTATAAAATGTGGAATATGAGAAAGTAGAATAGGAGAAACACAACCTACAAATTATGTGAAAGGCTTTAAGGATAGAACTCGGACAACGAATTAGGTCTAGGAGTAGTTTTTGATAGTAAACTGTCACCCGAGGCCCACATAAAGGACATCGTGCGAGGTGCCTATGCTGTCCTTTCCAACTTCAGGATCAATTTGAAATACATGGACGCTGAAATATTAAAGAAACTGTTCACGACTTGAGAAAATGGTGGAGGTCAAAACCGTCAGTAGTTTCAAAGCCTCATATAACAGTGCTGGGAAGACGGGACACCACGAGCCTAGCTCTCATGCTGTAACTACATTGGGTGATTACTTTGGTAATTACACATATATGCACACGCGTTCACACATGCACAAGTTGACAAGTAATTACATTGCTGGCCACAATGATCTCGGGTTGGCTTGAACTAGACATTCATTACTCTAATTCATTAGTTGGTTGGCTCGAAATATTAATTATTTGAAGAATTGTCTACCCATGTTGCATGGTCTCACTACTAACAATAAAGCGTTGACAATTAAATTATAAATGTGGTCATAATAAGCTAAGCTTCCAGAAGACACCCATACCCAGTAATCAATATATACGTACACTAAACAGTATGCTGAAAATTGCAACAATGAGCATTTTTAGGGAAACATTGCAGTTAAACATTTAACATATCGTCATATATATTTAAGATATATTTTAATGGTTAAGGTAGCAGGTACGCCAAGGTGCATAGCGCTCATGGTTATCTGGGTTCGAATCCGTCTGGGGTGTGGAGTTTTCAGTATATATATATATATATATATATATATATATATATATATATATATATATACATATATATATATATATATATATATATATATACATATATATTATATATATATATATATACATATATATATATATATATATATATATATATATATATATATATATATATATATATATATATATATATGCAGACGATGTAAAACACTAACGAAACATTCACTAAAGGTGCAGTTGCATTTGTGCAGAGCGTGAATATTTTATATTAATTTCCGCGTGGCGGTATTGATTTTGTGATAGCAGGTCTCACTCGGTGTGAAGTTAAGGGTCAAAATGTTTTGTGTTTTCAAGGAAGGTGGTGGGCGGCGCGTCCCCTCTCCACCACGCCCACAACCCCTAATTAAAGCAACTTAGATCCCCTAAATGCAACACACGGCTCGTAAAGCTCATTTGGGGGGAATGGGGGAGAAGTGGCTTTCCTGGCATGCAGAGGGTAAGGTGCTTTTGACTGTCGCATCTTTATCGAGTCTGAAGCGGTTGCGTACCTCTTGTGCTCGCTAATGCAATGACTGTCGGCCCTCAGTGAGGACAATCTTCACAGACTGATACACAGGCAATGTTCACGAGAGAACGCTTGAAGCCCGCGTTCATTCTCCTGGCTGGCTTATGGTCCACTAGTTCTCTCAATCGAGTATTTTGTTCCGTGACATATAATCTCTCCTTTATTCCTGTCGGTCAGAAATAATTAGGATATGATGGTTTTCGACATAAAAGTTAAACCCTACGTTACCTAATCCGAATGTCTGAGGCAAACACTGGAGATGGGAGAAGAGTGTGGAGACTCCCTCTTCCCCCTGGAAAGGGTAGTAAGAACAGCACTCTCCTCTTGACTCATACATCATACATAATGAACAATAACAGAGGGGTGAACCTGCTGCCGCTGTAGGGCTTGCTACTGCCTCCGCGCTGGGCTAGGCTGTACATGCGAGGCTAACCATGACCTCTCCCAGGCGATAGTATCGAATCTTACATATTATGCTTTTGATTCTTCTTGTGTTGAATCAAAGTAATCAAGTTTGTTTTCATAGTGTAGGCCTGGGGAGTTTCCATTTTTTTTCTGCAATTATTTTTGTTAGTCTTTATTCTGAAATTGATTTCGTTAGCTGATTTGTTTCGAAATCGTATAAAATGTCTTTTTTTCTCGGTAAATATTTGGGGAGGGGCAACTTTAATAATTTAAAGTACAGTATATGTTAATATTGATATCAAAATATGAAAGAACAATTTAATATTGTAAAAACTAGCTTTAAAGTTTACTACAAAATTAAAAAGCAAAAGCCTAGCACAGGACGTGGTGTGGGTGCCGAGGACTGGTGAAGTGAGGGGGAAGAGAGAGACCTTTGGCCATTATCATCTCAAGTGGTTAGGATCCAGACTTAGACTTAGACTAGATGCAGGACAAGATACCCATTGGGCGATGACGGACGAGCGGGTGTCTCAGTTTTGGAGCTTGTCTTCGCCACTGGCGTATGGGGTTCGCATTGGACGAGCCTGAAGTGGGTAGAGCATCTTATCCGAATGTAGGAGAATAGCCTATCTTCTTGAGGTTATCTTGAGATGATTTCGGGGCTTTAGTGTCCCCGCGGCCCGGTCCTCGACCAGGCCTCCACCCCCAGGAAGCAGCCCGTGATAGCTGACTAACACCCAGGTACCTAATTTACTGCTAGGTAACAGGGGCATAAGGTGAAAAACTCTGCCCATTGTTTCTCACCGGTGCCCGGGATCGAACCCGGGACCACAAGTCCAGCGTGCTGCCGACCGGCTCCCCATGTGTACATGTGAAATTGATGTAAGGAATTTACACCAAGTCTTTCCACACTCTCCTGAGTGCTTTTTCAATTCCTGAGTGTGTGATTAGGTCGAGATTTACATCGCCACGTCTAAATCTAATTAGATTAGACATAGAAATGTAAATCTCATCCTGATCGCACACTCAGACCTAGACAAAGCACTCAGGAGTGTGCGAAAGACTTAGTGTAAATTCCTTACATAAATTTCACATATACGCAAATGTGGTTTGTATCCTATGGTATTATGTCTATGAGAAGACATTAATTACCATTATTAATGTTATCCGAATAGTACTTTAGATGGTCATGCGAACGAGCGCGTAATTGCAGAAAATGGTGGTTTACTGAGCAATTGGCCTGACTCTCAACTAATCGACTTTGATATTCAGTAGTTGGTGAACTAGGTTGCCCGGTGGTCTTCCCAAGACAGGGAAATATGTGTGTGTTGCTACAGCGCGTTCTCTTGATTTGCAACAACATATGGGGGTACTAAAATGAACAAACCCAAGGCATCCCATTTCATAACCAAGCTATGCTTAGAAGACGTGTGTGTGTGTGTGATGATTAAGATTAAGCCACCCAAGAGGTGGCACGGGCATGAATAGCCTGTAATGTGTGTGTGAGCCGCTACTTCACGGGAGACATCTCCCGTCACGCAGTGTGCAGTCGCACCTTCACAGATCTCCAGTACCATCTATTGATACTGGTAATGGCTCAAAAGGGCCACCACTTACGGGCTATTCATGCCCGTGCCACCTTTTGGGTGGCTTAATCTTTATCATCACACACACACACACACGTTTTCTATGCGTAGCTTGGTTATGAAATGGGATGCCTTGGGTTCGTTCATTTTAGTACCCCCATATGTTGTTGCAAATCAAGAGAACGGGCTGTAGCAACACACACATATTTCCGTCTTCATCAATCAATCAATCAGCTGCTACTTTTCATAGTATCCTGTATTTCGTACGTTGAGGACCTGTATGTACAAACTGAGACGTATTAGTTGTGATGATGGGTTATAAAACTGTAGACAATTGGAGATAATCTAGAAACTAAATCTTGAACTTAAATGATTTTTTGAGAAGTATTATTACTTTTATTATAATGAGGATTTTGGGAGAAACTCGAGGACGCCTGACAGCTGAGTGGACAGCGCTTCGGATTCATAGTTCTAAGGTTCCGGGTTCGATCCCCGGTGGAGGCGGAAACAAATGGGCAGAGTATCTTTCACTCTGATGCCCCTGTTATCTAGCAGTAAATAGGTACCTGTGAGTTAGACAGCTGCTACGGGCTGTTTCCTGGGGATGTGTAACATAAAGGCGGCCTGGTGGAGGACCGGACCGCGGGAACACTAAGCCCCGAAACCATCTCAAGATAACGCCAACGACAATAGAAACGCGGGGGAGAAAAGTATGATGTTCTACGAGCTTGTAGTTGGTAAAGAGCAGTCGAGAGACAAGTAGTGCTAGACCACAAAAATTTCGCACGACCAAGTAGCCTAATGGTCTCCCTCGTCAGAATTAAGTTAATAGAGATGGCGCCGAGAATACCCTAAGCTCTCTTCACCCACCACCGTTGCTCCCAGAGACCTCTTGTCACCTGAACAATAACATTTCATTCACAAGGATCATGTGTGTGTGTGTGTGTATTTGAGGAGTGTAGGAGGGGGCGTGTGGGTGTGGCCGTGCGTGTGTGCGCCTACACACAGACTGTCACCTGTTATGCAAGCTTCGGTAGCGCTAACGCCCTGATAACAGGTGACTCACTCGAGTTCTTCACATTCTGACACGCAAGACCTGTATTCCAGTTACCAAGAGTTACCTGTATTCCATTTTGTTTGACGTTTTGTTCTTGGTGCAGCTTCTTTCCTTCCTGCGTCGATACAAACACAAACCAAACATTACATTTTCTATTATTAACTTTATTTAATATCCCACTACTGTCATATTAGGTGCAGCGTGACGTTGAAGTCGGCGCCTTTTATGTGGTCAGTTGACTTAATTTCTTAAAGCAAAAAACTATACATGTTAAGAAAACAAGTTCCAAATGCGAGTGGAGGAATGAAATAGTCCCTGAATAAGTGATGTCTTTGAAAATGATGCAGTCAGATCGAGGCCGCAAGACACTGAGCGTCTTGTGTTGTAGATGCCACTTCTGGTTGTACACAAAGACCAAGTGGGAAGGATCCTTCAGAACATTGATCTTGTACATAATAGTAAGGTCGTTGACACCTTTCTCGCGGCGCTGGAGGCTTTGAAGTGCCGGCACTTCCATCCGAGACGGGTCAATACTCGAGACGAGTCGTCTTGCATGGTTCTCTTGCCATGTCTGGAAAAAAAATGGAGTTTCAGACCTCCCACTTTTACCTACTCCAACTATCTCCCCTTTTCTCTCTCTCACAGTCTGTAATTTTTCTGTATATCTCTCTCTTCCACCCCCTCTCTCCCTCCCGTGTCATAATAATAATAGAAGGACTAAGACCTGGTACAGAGAAGGTCATCAGACCAATCTTCTAAAAGGTAAAGGGAAGCCTGTCTCGGGGACAGTATTATTGGAAAGGAAGAGGGGTGGGTGGGGGATGGTTACTATCCACTGTGCTTGTCGTGTTACTGTGGCACTGTCACTTGAGTTACAGTGGCACTATGACGATCGTTCCAGCGGGTTTGTTGAGTAAAAATTGAGTTAGTCTAATTTAATCAGTGTCCCTATATCGGTAAATGTTAGTCTTGGTTTGTTTCGACTGGATCCAGTTCTGATTTCTAATAGTGAATACATGTTTAAGGGGGGCAATCATAGTATTTTCAAAATAAATCTGATTTTTTAATGTCTAATTTTTTTTTAGATATTACCATGAAACCAACGCAAGGTAGGGTAGGTGGATAAAGGTTAATGACTGAGGGATATTATAGCACATGGATAAGTCCCCAAGATCACGTGATTTCTTGTTTTCCAATTAACTGGCCCATAAAACTGCTTCTGTTATCACTATACTTTTATATATTAAATATGTGTTTTATTGAATGTGACTGCATATTCTGTATTGATTATTTTCGTGTTTAGGGCTCTATCCCTCTTGCATCTTGGTTTAATTGGAAGAGGATGTCTCCAAAAGTCATCTTGTTCGCGGTGAAGAAAAATAAATAACTGTAGAATGTATTACACTTGTTATAAAATTACACAGCGTTTCGAACCTACACGGTTCATTCTCAAGTGATGGGACAATACAGGGCATATTGGATTTATACCAATAGGTGGGTCAGGTGTAGACAAATAGGTCATGAATAAGGTGTAAAGGAGAGAAGAGTAAGGCGTAAAGTGTGAAGAATAAGGCGAAATATATATATATATATATATATATATATATATATATATATATATATATATATATATATATATATATATATATATATAATAGTTGAATATGACCGAAAGAGTGAGATCAATGATTCTAGCACGAATCTTCTGTTTTCCTTACATTTTTTCTACACTTGAGAAGGAAATTGAAAAATTAGATTTCCAAAGTTCATCTTCAGTTTTTATTTGGCTAACGCTAAGAGATGCGTTACGTTAACTCCTGTTAACATCGTCAAAGGCAGAGTTGGACTGATTTCAAATTGATTGATTGATGAAGATTAAGCCACCCAGTAGTGTGTGTGTTCCGGAAGTTGGCAGAGTGTAATTCATCTAGCAGTGATGAATACACCATCTAGCAGTGACACTTGACCAGTGATGATTGGAACATACAGGCCTCACCGCAGGTCAGGGAGGCGAGCGTAGCCAGGGCGTCCGTCCGTCGTCCCCGGGAGGGAGATAGCCACTGGCGCTGGCGTGCAGGACCTCGTCCCTAAATACCCCGCCCCCTCATGAAGCCCGCTATTGATTTAGCGGCTGGACCCAATGTTTACCTCGTTGTCTTCAGACCTTCTCTGTCCACACTCCCCCTACGTCACAAGTGATGCCTCTCAGCCTAGGAGTGACGTCAAAGCCAAGAGTCCGAGCCTAGGTGTGACGTCAAAAGCAAGAGCCCGAGCCCAGGTGTGACGTCAAAAGGGAGCGTCACACTATTAAACGGAACGTCACACTTACAGGGTACGTCACAGGCTCATGGTGAGTGTCGCACCCTCATATATAGCAAGTGTGAGTTAAAACATGAGTGAGGCAAGGATGGGGTGGTTAAAAAAAAGAAATTGTTGATTTTTTTAGTGTATTGGTATTCCCGTTCTCGCACTTGCTTATAGTCAATATTTGGCTTATTAATAAGTGCGTATGTGACATACTAATTGTGAATATTTGAGTTTACCCTGAAAAGCTGAATAGAAAACACCGACCTAATCTAACCTTCTTAGTATGTTAAGATAAGCATCTTATTGCTTCTTAATTACAATTAGTACTTAACCAATACTTATATTGATATTACAGTTTTATAAAAATAATAAAACAAAACTAAAATATTTAAATAAATTGTAAAGTAACTCAGGATATTGTCAATTTTTTTTATAAAATCTCTATTGTTTAATAAAACTGAAAAAGAAATTCCAACTATTAAAACTGGTGTATAGCAAATCTTCAGGAAGAGTTCGTACATTGAAAACAAAATATAACTTGGAATATACCACATATGTACTTATTAATATGCCATATATTGACTATAAACAATGTCATATATGTGCTGTCTTGTGCGAGAGCGGGTTGCAACAAATGCCATCACCCACAGTTGTATTGATCACGGTGCTTATGGCATCACCGGTGTTGCTCCCTTTGGGTCCCACTCAGCTGGAGTATACCATGAGTAGACCATTTACTGTTGGCTATAACACTTGCTTCTTCTCTCACCTCTCCCTCCACACACCTGCTGCTCACCTCTCCCTCCACACCTGCTTATTCTCTCTTACCACTTCCTCAACATTCTAGGATAGCTGGAAAGACAGTGAACTAGGTGAGGTAGTGGACGTTGCGCCCAGTCGGGAGTGGACGTTGCGCCCAGTCGGGAGTGGACGTTGCGCCCAGTCGGGAGTGGACGTTGCGCCCAGTCGGGAGTGGACGTTGCGCCCAGTCGGGAGTGGACGTTGCGCCCAGTCGGGAGTGGACGTTGCGCCCAGTCGGGAGTGGACGTTGCGCCCAGTCGGGAGTGGACGTTGCGCCCAGTCGGGAGTGGACGTTGCGCCCAGTCGGGAGTGGACGTTGCGCCCAGTCGGGAGTGGACGTTGCGCCCAGTCGGGAGTGAACATTGTCAGGACCAGAAACCTGTCACACTCACCAAGATCTCCCCCCCCCCCCTCCCCCGCCAAAGCCTAGTACAATGTTGACGGTGCTGTCACCCATCCAGTATCTGGCCTTACCCAATGGCGCTTAACCCTGAATGACCAAGTGACTCTGGAGTCCAATAATTAGCCAGCCCGGGAGTCAACATTGCACTGACTCAGGGATGAATATTAATGAGTATCAGATAATCGTGATCCCACAATGCATTTGAAAAATACGAGAACCGCTGGATTAACATAAATTAGTTAACATGACTGCCTGTTATTTTTATCTAATAAGTATAGCCACCGCTATTAGGGAGCCGGTCGGCCGAGCGGACAGCACACTGGACTTGTGATCCTGTGGTCCCGGGTTCGATCCCGGGCGCCGGCGAGAAACAATGGGCAGAGTTTCTTTCACCCTATGCCCCTGTTACCTAGCAGTAAAATAGGTACCTGGGTGTTAGTCAGCTGTCACGGGCTGCTTCCTGGGGGTGGAGGCCTGGTCGAGGACCGGGCCGCGGGGACACTAAAGCGCCGAAATCATCTCAAGATAACCTCAAGATAACCGTGTCCCGTTCTCTTGATCTGTTTCTCCGTTCAAAATGCAACGGTTTGGCCTAACCAGAAACGTGTAACCCCAACCAACCCACCTAACATAAGACCGACGCATAGAAAACGTCAATATTGCGATGCATTCATTTTCACTACTACGTCGCGATTTCAACGGATTGGACGATTCAGTAAACTACGCGACTCACAGGCGGGAGACTTAATTCCAATGTTCTCTTATGTTTCATGAATATTCTGACTTTGCATAAAAGCAATCCCAGTCTTATATTGAAACAAGAACAACACTGGCGAAGGCTGAGCGAATTGTGTTTTTTCCCCCTTTTGTGAGAGAGGAGTAAGGAACCCCCTTAAGGGTTAAAGGGGCACTTGGGGCCGTGGTGCAACCTCGCCTCCAGCGCCAAGATCCTGGGTCGAACCCTCCAGCACGGTTACTGCTGGAAATTACTCATTTTTTGATTAATATTTAATAGTTTTGAGCAGGATTTCTTAAGACATCACATTATTTCAATGCTTCCACAATGGCAAAACGGCTGAAAAACGCCATTCAAGATGGACCCTTCTTGTAAGGGTTCGACTACTGTAGTTGTGAAGGAAGTCTTCCTCTGTGTGTGTGTGTGTTTTACTATTTGTATCTGTAGAATCGAGCTATTAGCTCTTGGATCCCATCTTTCTAACCAATTTGTTTTTCTTCTATTATGTCTACTACATATATTTCTCTTACATATGCACACAAGCAGCCCTAAGCAGCTGTCTTAAGTCCCAGGTACCTATTTATTGCTAGGTGAACATGGGCATCAGGGGGGGGGAAAGAAACTCTGCCTATTTGTTCCCACTTCCATCAGGAATAGAACCCGGGTCATTCGGACTACGACCCCAGAGCGTTGTCCACTCAACCGCGAGGCCCTGCTGCTGTTAGCTGTGTAGCTCCCAGTCATAATATATATAATGTGTGTGCGTGCGTGTGTATGCGTGCGTGAGTGAATGTGCGTGTTTGCATGAGCAGGCGATTATGCTAATGCACGGTGAGCCACAGAACGTGTGGGAATGCATATCTGCGCTTCTCTCCAGGATACGTGTTGACAGCAGACATTGTTGTTGTTGTTATAGATTCAGCTACTCGGAACAAGTTCCAAGTAGCACGGGCTATGGTGAGCCCGTAACTTACCTGGCACAGGAGCTGGGCAAGAAGCATGGGCTATGGTTAGCCTCGTGGACAGGAGATGTCTCCCGTGGACAGCAGACAACGTTGCTGTCAATATATATGACAACAACGTTCAGGGAGCCTCTCCTTACCACCGGCGCCCTGAACGGTGGGCGGCAGGAACGTAACTCACATCAGTACATATATATATATATATGAAACATGTACATGAAAATATTAAACTAGGAAGGAAAACTGAAACAAGAAATAGGTACCTGGGTGTTAGTTTCCTGGGGGTTGCTTGCTGGGGATGGTTGGTTGTTGCGTGAGTAGTTAATTTCACACACACACACACACACACACACACACACACACACACACACACACACACACACACACACACACACACACACATACATTACACACTCGCCCATATATGTGAAATTTATGTTTGATATTATTACATTAGATGACTGGTGACTGGAAAGATGTGAGCCAAGAGCTGAAGCTCCATTTTGTCGGCACAAATGCACGAATACAAATCCTGGCACCAAGAGCTGAAGTTCTTACTCTGCGCGCGCACACAAACGCCCCAACGGATGACTTAAAGCAACTCCCAGCAATTATCTATTTATATACGAGGCAACAGGAACTACTGTCAGTGGTTGATGGCATAATCTGATAATTCTTATATATACTGTCTTTTTAAAAGTCTCGTTACTATTATCAGCTTCAAGGTGTATGTGCAAAGGCTCTCCTCTTATATTGCAACTCTTCCCCCCCCCCCTGTTGCAACGAAGCAGAATTGGGAGAAAAACGAGGAGAGAACTCCTAGGGTGAGGGAGGGAGGTGGAAGGGAGGAAGAGTGATCAGGAGAAAGAGAAGGG
>WNGS01021324.1:2657715-2706481 GCA_020271785.1 Procambarus virginalis | reverse complement strand
TCTTGAATGGCGTTTTTCAGCCGTTTTGCCCTTGTGGAAGCATTGAAATAATGTGATGTCTTAAGAAATCCTGCTCAAAACTATTAAATATTAATCAAAAAATGAGTAATTTCCAGCAGTAACCGTGCTGGAGGGTTCGACCCAGGATCTTGGCGCTGGAGGCGAGGTTGCACCACGGCCCCAAGTGCCCCTTTAACCCTTAAGGGGGTTCCTTACTCCTCTCTCACAAAAGGGGGAAAAAACACAATTCGCTCAGCCTTCGCCAGTGTTGTTCTTGTTTCAATATAAGACTGGGATTGCTTTTATGCAAAGTCAGAATATTCATGAAACATAAGAGAACATTGGAATTAAGTCTCCCGCCTGTGAGTCGCGTAGTTTACTGAATCGTCCAATCCGTTGAATCGCGACGTAGTAGTGAAAATGAATGCATCGCAATATTGACGTTTTCTATGCGTCGGTCTTATGTTAGGTGGGTTGGTTGGGGTTACACGTTTCTGGTTAGGCCAAACCGTTGCATTTTGAACGGAGAAACAGATCAAGAGAACGGGACACGGTTATCTTGAGGTTATCTTGAGATGATTTCGGCGCTTTAGTGTCCCCGCGGCCCGGTCCTCGACCAGGCCTCCACCCCCAGGAAGCAGCCCGTGACAGCTGACTAACACCCAGGTACCTATTTTACTGCTAGGTAACAGGGGCATAGGGTGAAAGAAACTCTGCCCATTGTTTCTCGCCGGCGCCCGGGATCGAACCCGGGACCACAGGATCACAAGTCCAGTGTGCTGTCCGCTCGGCCGACCGGCTCCCTAATAGCGGTGGCTATACTTATTAGATAAAAATAACAGGCAGTCATGTTAACTAATTTATGTTAATCCAGCGGTTCTCGTATTTTTCAAATGCATTGTGGGATCACGATTATCTGATACTCATTAATATTCATCCCTGAGTCAGTGCAATGTTGACTCCCGGGCTGGCTAATTATTGGACTCCAGAGTCACTTGGTCATTCAGGGTTAAGCGCCATTGGGTAAGGCCAGATACTGGATGGGTGACAGCACCGTCAACATTGTACTAGGCTTTGGCGGGGGAGGGGGGGGGGGGGAGATCTTGGTGAGTGTGACAGGTTTCTGGTCCTGACAATGTTCACTCCCGACTGGGCGCAACGTCCACTCCCGACTGGGCGCAACGTCCACTCCCGACTGGGCGCAACGTCCACTCCCGACTGGGCGCAACGTCCACTCCCGACTGGGCGCAACGTCCACTCCCGACTGGGCGCAACGTCCACTCCCGACTGGGCGCAACGTCCACTCCCGACTGGGCGCAACGTCCACTCCCGACTGGGCGCAACGTCCACTCCCGACTGGGCGCAACGTCCACTCCCGACTGGGCGCAACGTCCACTCCCGACTGGGCGCAACGTCCACTCCCGACTGGGCGCAACGTCCACTCCCGACTGGGCGCAACGTCCACTACCTCACCTAGTTCACTGTCTTTCCAGCTATCCTAGAATGTTGAGGAAGTGGTAAGAGAGAATAAGCAGGTGTGGAGGGAGAGGTGAGCAGCAGGTGTGTGGAGGGAGAGGTGAGAGAAGAAGCAAGTGTTATAGCCAACAGTAAATGGTCTACTCATGGTATACTCCAGCTGAGTGGGACCCAAAGGGAGCAACACCGGTGATGCCATAAGCACCGTGATCAATACAACTGTGGGTGATGGCATTTGTTGCAACCCGCTCTCGCACAAGACAGCACATATATGACATTGTTTATAGTCAATATATGGCATATTAATAAGTACATATGTGGTATATTCCAAGTTATATTTTGTTTTCAATGTACGAACTCTTCCTGAAGATTTGCTATACACCAGTTTTAATAGTTGGAATTTCTTTTTCAGTTTTATTAAACAATAGAGATTTTATAAAAAAATTGACAATATCCTGAGTTACTTTACAATTTATTTAAATATTTTAGTTTTGTTTTATTATTTTATAAAACTGTAATATCAATATAAGTATTGGTTAAGTACTAATTGTAATTAAGAAGCAATAAGATGCTTATCTTAACATACTAAGAAGGTTAGATTAGGTCGGTGTTTTCTATTCAGCTTTTCAGGGTAAACTCAAATATTCACAATTAGTATGTCACATACGCACTTATTAATAAGCCAAATATTGACTATAAGCAAGTGCGAGAACGGGAATACCAATACACTAAAAAAATCAACAATTTCTTTTTTTTAACCACCCCATCCTTGCCTCACTCATGTTTAACTCACACTTGCTATATATGAGGGTGCGACACTCACCATGAGCCTGTGACGTACCCTGTAAGTGTGACGTTCCGTTTAATAGTGTGACGCTCCCTTTTGACGTCACACCTGGGCTCGGGCTCTTGCTTTTGACGTCACACCTAGGCTCGGACTCTTGGCTTTGACGTCACTCCTAGGCTGAGAGGCATCACTTGTGACGTAGGGGGAGTGTGGACAGAGAAGGTCTGAAGACAACGAGGTAAACATTGGGTCCAGCCGCTAAATCAATAGCGGGCTTCATGAGGGGGCGGGGTATTTAGGGACGAGGTCCTGCACGCCAGCGCCAGTGGCTATCTCCCTCCCGGGGACGACGGACGGACGCCCTGGCTACGCTCGCCTCCCTGACCTGCGGTGAGGCCTGTATGTTCCAATCATCACTGGTCAAGTGTCACTGCTAGATGGTGTATTCATCACTGCTAGATGAATTACACTCTGCCAACTTCCGGAACACACACACTACTGGGTGGCTTAATCTTCATCAATCAATCAATTTGAAATCAGTCCAACTCTGCCTTTGACGATGTTAACAGGAGTTAACGTAACGCATCTCTTAGCGTTAGCCAAATAAAACTGAAGATGAACTTTGGAAATCTAATTTTTCAATTTCCTTCTCAAGTGTAGAAAAAATGTAAGGAAAACAGAAGATTCGTGCTAGAATCATTGATCTCACTCTTTCGGTCATATTCAACTATTATATATATATATATATATATATATATATATATATATATATATATATATATATATATATATATATATATATATATATATATTTCGCCTTATTCTTCACACTTTACGCCTTACTCTTCTCTCCTTTACACCTTATTCATGACCTATTTGTCTACACCTGACCCACCTATTGGTATAAATCCAATATGCCCTGTATTGTCCCATCACTTGAGAATGAACCGTGTAGGTTCGAAACGCTGTGTAATTTTATAACAAGTGTAATACATTCTACAGTTATTTATTTTTCTTCACCGCGAACAAGATGACTTTTGGAGACATCCTCTTCCAATTAAACCAAGATGCAAGAGGGATAGAGCCCTAAACACGAAAATAATCAATACAGAATATGCAGTCACATTCAATAAAACACATATTTAATATATATAAAGTATAGTGATAACAGAAGCAGTTTTATGGGCCAGTTAATTGGAAAACAAGAAATCACGTGATCTTGGGGACTTATCCATGTGCTATAATATCCCTCAGTCATTAACCTTTATCCACCTACCCTACCTTGCGTTGGTTTCATGGTAATATCTAAAAAAAAAATTAGACATTAAAAATCAGATTTATTTTGAAAATACTATGATTGCCCCCTTAAACATGTATTCACTATTAGAAATCAGAAACTGGATCAGTCGAAACAACCAAGACTAACATTTACCGATATAGGGACACTGATTAAATTAGACTAACTCAATTTTTACTCAACAAACCCGCTGGAACGATCGTCATAGTGCCACTGTAACTCAAGTGACAGTGCCACAGTAACACGACAAGCACAGTGGATAGTAACCATCCCCCACCCACCCCTCTTCCTTTCCAATAATACTGTCCCCGAGACAGGCTTCCCTTTACCTTTTAGAAGATTGGTCTGATGACCTTCTCCTGTACCAGGTCTTAGTCCTTCTATTATTATTATGACACGGGAGGGAGAGAGGGGGTGGAAGAGAGAGATATACAGAAAAATTACAGACTGTGAGAGAGAGAAAAAGGGAGATAGTTGGAGTAGGTAAAAGTGGGAGGTCTGAAACTCCATTTTTTTTCCAGACATGGCAAGAGAACCATGCAAGACGACTCGTCTCGAGTATTGACCCGTCTCGGATGGAAGTGCCGGCACTTCAAAGCCTCCAGCGCCGCGAGAAAGGTGTCAACGACCTTACTATTATGTACAAGATCAATGTTCTGAAGGATCCTTCCCACTTGGTCTTTGTGTACAACCAGAAGTGGCATCTACAACACAAGACGCTCAGTGTCTTGCGGCCTCGATCTGACTGCATCATTTTCAAAGACATCACTTATTCAGGGACTATTTCATTCCTCCACTCGCATTTGGAACTTGTTTTCTTAACATGTATAGTTTTTTGCTTTAAGAAATTAAGTCAACTGACCACATAAAAGGCGCCGACTTCAACGTCACGCTGCACCTAATATGACAGTAGTGGGATATTAAATAAAGTTAATAATAGAAAATGTAATGTTGGTTTTGTGTTTGTATCGACGCAGGAAGGAAAGAAGCTGCACCAAGAACAAAACGTCAAACAAAATGGAATACAGGTAACTCTTGGTAACTGGAATACAGGTCTTGCGTGTCAGAATGTGAAGAACTCGAGTGAGTCACCTGTTATCAGGGCGTTAGCGCTACCGAAGCTTGCATAACAGGTGACAGTCTGTGTGTAGGCGCACACACGCACGGCCACACCCACACGCCCCCTCCTACACTCCTCAAATACACACACACACACACATGATCCTTGTGAATGAAATGTTATTGTTCAGGTGACAAGAGGTCTCTGGGAGCAACGGTGGTGGGTGAAGAGAGCTTAGGGTATTCTCGGCGCCATCTCTATTAACTTAATTCTGACGAGGGAGACCATTAGGCTACTTGGTCGTGCGAAATTTTTGTGGTCTAGCACTACTTGTCTCTCGACTGCTCTTTACCAACTACAAGCTCGTAGAACATCATACTTTTCTCCCCCGCGTTTCTTATTGTCGTTGGCGTTATCTTGAGATGGTTTCGGGGCTAGTGTTCCCGCGGTCCGGTCCTCCACCAGGCCGCCTTTATGTTACACATCCCCAGGAAACAGCCCGTAGCAGCTGTCTAACTCACAGGTACCTATTTACTGCTAGATAACAGGGGCATCAGAGTGAAAGATACTCTGCCCATTTGTTTCCGCCTCCACCGGGGATCGAACCCGGAACCTTAGAACTATGAATCCGAAGCGCTGTCCACTCAGCTGTCAGGCGTCCTCGAGTTTCTCCCAAAATCCTCATTATAATAAAAGTAATAATACTTCTCAAAAAATCATTTAAGTTCAAGATTTAGTTTCTAGATTATCTCCAATTGTCTACAGTTTTATAACCCATCATCACAACTAATACGTCTCAGTTTGTACATACAGGTCCTCAACGTACGAAATACAGGATACTATGAAAAGTAGCAGCTGATTGATTGATTGATGAAGACGGAAATATGTGTGTGTTGCTACAGCCCGTTCTCTTGATTTGCAACAACATATGGGGGTACTAAAATGAACGAACCCAAGGCATCCCATTTCATAACCAAGCTACGCATAGAAAACGTGTGTGTGTGTGTGTGATGATAAGATTAAGCCACCCAAAAGGTGGCACGGGCATGAATAGCCCGTAAGTGGTGGCCCTTTTGAGCCATTACCAGTATCAATAGATGGTACTGGAGATCTGTGAAGGTGCGACTGCACACTGCGTGACGGGAGATGTCTCCCGTGAAGTAGCGGCTCACACACACATTACAGGCTATTCATGCCCGTGCCACCTCTTGGGTGGCTTAATCTTAATCATCACACACACACACGTCTTCTAAGCATAGCTTGGTTATGAAATGGGATGCCTTGGGTTTGTTCATTTTAGTACCCCCATATGTTGTTGCAAATCAAGAGAACGGGCTGTAGCAACACACACATATTTCCCTGTCTTGGGAAGACCACCGGGCAACCTAGTTCACCAACTACTGAATATCAAAGTCGATTAGTTGAGAGTCAGGCCAATTGCTCAGTAAACCACCATTTTCTGCAATTACGCGCTCGTTCGCATGACCATCTAAAGTACTATTCGGATAACATTAATAATGGTAATTAATGTCTTCTCATAGACATAATACCATAGGATACAAACCCACATTTGCGTATATGTGAAATTTATGTAAGGAATTTACACTAAGTCTTTCGCACACTCCTGAGTGCTTTGTCTAGGTCTGAGTGTGCGATCAGGATGAGATTTACATTTCTATGTCTAATCTAATTAGATTTAGACGTGGCGATGTAAATCTCGACCTAATCACACACTCAGGAATGAAAAAGCACTCAGGAGAGTGTGGAAAGACTTGGTGTAAATTCCTTACATCAATTTCACATGTACACATGGGGAGCCGGTCGGCAGCACGCTGGACTTGTGGTCCCGGGTTCGATCCCGGGCACCGGAGAGAAACAATGGGCAGAGTTCTTTCACCTTATGCCCCTGTTACCTAGCAGTAAATTAGGTACCTGGGTGTTAGTCAGCTATCACGGGCTGCTTCCTGGGGGTGGAGGCCTGGTCGAGGACCGGGCCGCGGGGACACTAAAGCCCCGAAATCATCTCAAGATAACCTCAAGAAGATAGGCTATTATCCTACATTCGGATAAGATGCTCTACCCACTTCAGGCTCGTCCAATGCGAACCCCATACGCCAGTGGCGAAGACAAGCTCCAAAACTGAGACACCCGCTCGTCGGTCATCGCCCAATGGGTATCTTGTCCTGCATCTAGTCTAAGTCTAAGTCTGGATCCTAACCACTTGAGATGATAATGGCCAAAGGTCTCTCTCTTCCCCCTCACTTCACCAGTCCTCGGCACCCACACCACGTCCTGTGCTAGGCTTTTGCTTTTTAATTTTGTAGTAAACTTTAAGCTAGTTTTTACAATATTAAATTGTTCTTTCATATTTTGATATCAATATTAACATATACTGTACTTTAAATTATTAAAGTGTATTGCCCCTCCCCAATATTTAGTGAGAAAAAAAGACATTTTATACGATTTCGAAACAAATCAGCTAACGAAATAATTTCAGAATAAAGACTAACAAAAATAATTGCAGAAAAAAATGGAAACTCCCCAGGCCTACACTATGAAACAAACTTGATTACTTTGATTCAACACAAGAAGAATCAAAAGCATAATATGTAAGATTCGATACTATCGCCTGGGAGAGGTCATGGTTAGCCTCGCATGTACAGCCTAGCCCAGCGCGGAGGCAGTAGCAAGCCCTACAGCGGCAGCAGGTTCACCCCTCTGTTATTGTTCATTATGTATGATGTATGAGTCAAGAGGAGAGTGCTGTTCTTACTACCCTTTCCATGGGGGTGGGGAGAGTGTCTCCACACTCTTCTCCATCTCCAGTGTTTGCCTCAGACATTCGGATTAGGTAACGTAGGGTTTAACTTTATTAATAAAATACTTATGTCGAAAACCATCATATCCTAATTATTTCTGACCGACAGGAATAAAGGAGAGATTATGTCACGGAACAAAATACTCGATTGAGAACCATCATATCCTAATTATTTCTGACCGACAGGAATAAAGGAGAGATTATATGTCACGGAACAAAATACTCGATTGAGAGAACTAGTGAAAACGAAACCTTAAGCCAGCCAGGAGAATGAACGCGGGCTTCAAGCGTTCTCTCGTGAACATTGCCTGTGTATCAGTCTGTGAAGATTGTCCTCACTGAGGGCCGACAGTCATTGCATTAGCGAGCACAAGAGGTACGCAACCGCTTCAGACTCGATAAAGATGCGACAGTCAAAAGCACCTTACCCTCTGCATGCCAGGAAAGCCACTTCTCCCCATTCCCCCCAAATGAGCTTTACGAGCCGTGTGTTGCATTTAGGGATCTAAGTTGCTTTAATTAGGGGTTGTGGGCGTGGTGGAGAGGGGACGCGCCGCCCACCACCTTCCTTGAAAACACAAAACATTTTGACCCTTAACTTCACACCGAGTGAGACCTGCTATCACAAAATCAATACCGCCACGCGGAAATTAATATAAAATATTCACGCTCTGCACAAATGCAACTGCACCTTTAGTGAATGTTTCGTTAGTGTTTTACATCGTCTGCATATATATATATATATATATATATATATATATATATATTAGATATATATATATATATATATATATATATATATATATAACTGAAAACTCCACACCCCAGACGGATTCGAACCCAGATAACCAGGAGCGCTATGCACCTTGGCGTACCTGCTACCTTAACCATTAAATATATCTTAAATATATGACGATATGTTAAATGTTTAACTGCAATGTTCCCTAAAAATGCTCATTGTTGCAATTTTCAGCATACTGTTTAGTGTACGTATATATTGATTACTGGGTATGGGTGTCTTCTGGAAGCTTAGCTTATTATGACCACATTTATAATTTAATTGTCAACGCTTTATTGTTAGTAGTGAGACCATGCAACATGGGTAGACAATTCTTCAAATAATTAATATTTCGAGCCAACCAACTAATGAATTAGAGTAATGAATGTCTAGTTCAAGCCAACCCGAGATCATTGTGGCCAGCAATGTAATTTACTTGTCAACTTGTGCATGTGTGAACGCGTGTGCATATATGTGTAATTACCAAAGTAATCACCCAAATGTAGTTACAGGATGAGAGCTAGGCTCGTGGTGTCCCGTCTTCCCAGCACTCTGTTATATGAGGCTTTGAAACTACTGACGGTTTTGACCTCCACCATTTTCTCAAGTCGTGAACAGTTTCTTTAATATTTCAGCGTCCATGTATTTCAAATTGATTCTGAAGTTGGAAAGGACAGCATAGGCACCTCGCACGATGTCCTTTATGTGGGCCTCGGGTGACAGTTTACTATCAAAAACTACTCCTAGACCTAATTCGTTGTCCGAGTTCTATCCTTAAAGCCTTTCACATAATTTGTAGGTTGTGTTTCTCCTATTCTACTTTCTCATATTCCACATTTTATAACATGGCATTTATTCACGTTGAATTTCGTCTGCCAAGTGTTGGTACGACACACTACTAATTTTGTCCGAACCATCTTATAAATAAATAAATGTTTATTCAGGTAAGGTACTGTACATACATACAAGAGGTTTCACAAAAATTTATAGATTTATAGATAGAGCTAGTACATACAATGCCTAAAGCCACTATTACGCAAAGCGTTTCGGGCAGGGCATCTTGAAGGGACATTGCAATCGTCTAAGTTCTTATCATTTCTAGTAGATCAGCATCATCAGCAAACATATTAATATAATTTTGTATTCCCCATGATAGATCATTTATATGGACAATGAACATTATTGGTGCTAGAACTGAACCCTGTGATACTACTACTAACATTCCATTGCCTCTGATTACTGCTCTCATTCTTCTGTCAGAAAATGTTTTTTCCATGTCAGAAGTCTTCCTGTCACCCCTCCAGAATGTTCCAGTTTCCAGAACCTCTTGTGGGGGACAGTCAAAAGTCGTTTCTAGATTCAGATAAATGCAGTGTGTGTACTCACCTATTTGTGAGTACACATTGCTGCATTTATCTGGATCTAAAAAAAAAAAAAAAGGCTTTGACAGAGTCCCACACAAGAGGTTGCTTTGGAAGCTGGAACATCCAGTGCAAACACGTTTGACTAACTGTTGGGCTTAAAGGTCACCGAAATATTGGAGGTCACCACTAAACCACTGATCAGAGTAATACTCTCAAATATTACTTCGGAGTAATATTAGTTAATATTCAAAACATCAAATGATTGGATTATGGTCTTTAAGAACGTTTCACAAACTAAATACATTAGACGAGACACAATAAGCAGTCTTCTTGTGTAGCTAATATTTTGTTAATTATTTTCACTCATTTTCTTTCTGTATTTCTGTTCATTTCTTTCACATTATTTTCATCTCATTACTTATCCCTGTCTTTCTTTGCATTTATTTTTTCCTTTTTGCATATGTATCCACAGCTCTCTCAACATTGCACTCTTTTNAACATTTGGAAAATGTTGTATAAAATTGTGAGGAAACCACACACAATCCGATCCTTCACGGGTTGCCTCTGTTCACCCAGCAGTATTGGGACCTGCTTGTGTAGGGATTGGCGGGTCGTGTTCCTGGGCAAACTAGTACGATAAGGCTTAATATCAGCTACTAGATTGGGGGGGGGGGATCTCTGCCTTTCTCTCCGGCCCGTTCTCTATCTATAACAAGTCCAGAGTAAGAGACAGGAGAGGTCCAGACAGTTAGAGACAGCAGACGAGGTACAGACCAGGGACAGTAAGATGAAGGCGGGTGTGTAGTGAAGCAGGTAAACAATGCGTGCAGTAGCCATATATAACATCAGACCCCGACGGTGGCTCCGGCACCACCGCCCCAATACTCCCCACCATATATCACACCAGATCTCCCACTATAATCAATTCATTGCTCCGAGCTCGCCAATCCCAAGCGGGCTTTTTTTCCCAAATTAGGTTCATTTAACTTGCTGGAGACATGGAGGCCAGGCCAAACTTATGGCAAAAATAGCAATATAATATACTATGTATAATTACTTAATACATCAGGATTAGAGACCTAGATTAAAGGATAGCCATAATTGGGTATGCACAATAACATACACTTTCAACCTGCTACAACTATTTGATGTTTTTGAAACGCAAGAAATACCGCGAGTTCAAATACTAGGCTGTGATAGAAACGATAAACAAAGCCGTCTAAATAACCAGTAAGCGCGTACATTTCCGACATACAACACTGTCCTCTCACTTGATTCACAAATTTGTTACACTATAACCCCCAACGTAAATTGCGGCGGGGTTACAGGAAAAATAAAAACCGCGAAATTTTCGTCTCCTAGGACGAATGCGCTGGCATGGCGGCAGCAATAACAACGGCCGTCCGTTAAACTAATAGGTCGCGTTTTGTACGTTATGGTAACCAATGGTACAACTGCAACCTCGACAGGTTGGGACTCGATAGTTACATCACGTTGTTGTGACTTCATTGTTGCATTTAAAGGATGAAGGGTCGAAATTATAAGCTCAGACGAGCTTATAGAAATGAAGAAATTGTAAGAAATTATATGTCTTACAAAGAAATGTAAGAAAATATTCCTTAATTTAAGAGTAATGAGCAAGTGGGACGAGTTCAATTTGAGGTTAACTCCATATTAAGTTTCAAGATTTGATATAAGATACAAGAGGGTCAAAAGCCATTATGGCAACAGGCGATACAATAGTAGTATCCCCCCCTCCCCGGCCACTAAAAGGTGGGGCCCAAGAGCAAAATGCCGCCTTACAAGAATATATAGGCGAGTACCTTACATCTCGTACTGGGGCCTCCAAAACCCCCACCCACGCCACCACCTCCGGAAGCACAACTCGGTAACTACATCACATACGCTCTAGAGTAGTATGAAGGAGTGGGGCAGTTACCCAGGGTGTGGGGGGTGGGTGAGTAGTCACCCAATTTGAGGCTGCAACTAGTATTTCAAGTCTAGTACCAAGTCTCTCCCACACTAGCACCAGTTATGAGGGGCCATTCTCCACATTAGCCTACATAAATCAACATCATGTCTCTCTTAACTTAACCAAGATCAGCCTCGCTAAACAAAAACTGAATTCCAGCAAAAAGTTTTAGCTCTAATACATAAATATATTTTACAGTGAAAATTAAATGCAGGTTGTCCGTTGCATAGTTTATATATTTAATACTTTCCACGGTTCTGGTAGGTGGTATTGTGGTGGTGGGAATAGCGTTACGGTGTATTGTGGTGGTATAGGTAGGTGGTGGTATTGGAAGGTATTGGTATGAATTATGGTGTGCGGAGGTTGTGTGGTGCTGTTGAATGATGAGGTATTGTGTAATGCTGTGTGGTGATAATTTAGGTTAGATAAAATGCAAGTATCACAGGTAATTTGAGAGACCATGGGGACTATGTAAGAGAATTATATCAGGCCGGGTAACACACAGACATCCAGAGAACAAACATTACAAGTCTTGCTCAACCGACATCCCTAAAACCTGGAGCGAGCGGAAAATTTTGACCACTCTAACATACATAAATACATACATACTTACATACATAAGCGCACGAAAAGAAATCCACTTATGTATACAGTTTACATTTTAATGGGTTTTATTTTTTCTTTATTCTGTAAAGAAAATGCCTTTTTGCTTGCCGAAAAAGCATATGTATATTATATAAACCCACCAAGGCTTTGCAATCACAGCTCTGATGCTTTGTTGCACGCGAGGTGGAGGTGCTGTGTTCTATTTAACAGGTTACCCACAGCGTGCCTGCCTGCCGGCCACAAGGAGCAATGCAAAAAGGCACTTTTTTGCATATTATCGACTTTATCATTAACAATGGAGCCCCCAAGAACAGGCCAGGAGGAATGTTTGTCTGCTGGGTCTGAGTCTGATGCTCATGTAGAAACTGGAAGCCTCGTAGTCCTTGTGAGAATCGTGTGTAAAGAGAGTGAGTGCACCTGTATTGGAAGCCTAGTAGTAATTGTGGAAACCTAGTAGTTCTTGTGGAAACTGCGTGTAAAGAGAGCGTGCCTCTATTGGAAGCCTAGTAGTATTTTATCAAACCAGTGTGCGAGAGGAAGTGAGGTTATGTAATAATGTGAATCACAGCCAGAACCTTGAAATACTATGGACATTGAGAAACTTACTACAATGTCGTAGTGTTTGAATGAGGGTGAAGGAAAGACCCAATATATGTGTAAATATTTTAAAAACCAAATTTTCGGATGTAACCAACATCCATTCCCAAGGTACCCTATACAGTTCTCAAATTCTATTCAGTATCTTGAACAAGAATGTAGGCTACCACTGAAAAATTTGGTTTTTAACTTTCACATATATTCGATCTTTCCTTCACCTCTACTATGAACATTATCAACATGCTAGAAAATGTGCAATAGTTCAATCAATGAGAAAGCATCCTAGACTGTTGGCTCGACAGCTCGTTCCTGGAGCACTCTCCTGACTGGCGAGTCCTCCCCGGCGGTGGAGCTGTGGCTGTCATTGCCAATTTAAAGCTGGAGATTCAGAGGGATATATTCGACCCAGCAGTAGCGTGAGGCTAGCGGTATTATCCACGCTCCGTTACGTAGCGTGTTACTGTGGCCTTTAGGACAAAAACACCGCAATTAGGCTTTTAATATTTGTTTCATATGCTTTAATGTTTTAGTGTCATACTATATAGATTTTGGTTCGTCAGTTTAATGAGCTGAGCAAAACTTTGTTGCTAAGATTTTACATTTAAAATAGAGGACGACTGAAGGGATCTGGCGACCAGCACGAGCTTTCCAACATTTCTTGTGGCAAGTGCATCTAACGATCCGAACAGGCGCTTGATATGACGGATTACGACCCCCTGGCGCACATTTGTGTGTTGACTCGGGACTCGTGTAGGGAGTGGATCAATACACACACCCATAGGTCGATGAGACTAACGCCGGGGCAATATTTCCATCAAAGGATTCCACTCGACCAAGCCCGTTGACGGCCAGTGGACGTTACCAACTGACGCCAGCGATCAATAAATATCAAAGTAACGTGTTGAAGAGTATAAGATTAATTTTTTGTACATGTAGAGATGGGATTTAGAGGGAAAGGCTGAAGGCTGTGGGGAAATTAATCTCACCACCTTGCACAGCTGAAGGTGGTGAGATTACGAGTTTGAAATGGCGAGGTGAATGATGGTGCGATGAGATGAGACGAAACGGAGAGTGGATAAGATTAGTTAGAACTATCCTACAGCCTACCTACTCCCTGTTGGACACAAACCGGACACCTGTATACTCTCCGCGGCAAGGTTCTACACCCACACGTAACGTGATGGTGGGCGTCTTGGCGTGTTAAGCGAGGTCAGAGAAGGGTCAAGAGTGCACCTGTAGTATCGGTGTGTGGCCCCCAGGTGGTCACCTGACCCCCGGCTCCTTCACTTGGGGGTCAATACTGCAGTAACCCACAGACGTACATCACCGAGGGTTGTCACACATGTTTCACCCTTTCATGCAAAATAATTCAGCCAAAAATCTAAATATTTTGTGTTAAATCTAGGTATTAAAACAATCTAATGCCACCACACTAGGCTGATATAAAATAAATACCACCAATAAGCGATTCAAAGCGTGTTTCTAAAGGCCCATTCCAGACTAAGTACGGTGAATTATTATGGAATTTTTGTGTTATGAGTGTAATTATCTACTAGAGTCCATAATCTGAGACAGCAAAACACACGGTAGCCCCGGAAGTGGTGAGAGGAGACTGGGGGAGACCCACCCTCGCTGGTCTTAAAGCTGACCTCTCCTCCCGTCTCGCTACCATGTCTAAACCAGCCAATAAATTCCCTCCACTCAACAAAATACACATACGTGTCACTCACAGCAGTAAGATAGCCTGTAATGCTTGTATTACAAGTCAACACGATTAATGAATTAATCATTAATAAATGCTTCATTAATTAATGAAGCAGAGATGTAT
Source organism: Procambarus virginalis (assembly GCA_020271785.1). Taxonomy (NCBI): domain Eukaryota; kingdom Metazoa; phylum Arthropoda; class Malacostraca; order Decapoda; family Cambaridae; genus Procambarus; species Procambarus virginalis. The sequence goes on along the minus strand of WNGS01021324.1, from coordinate 2,691,898 downwards.
TACTACCAGCAAAACAGAGGACAGCAACGAGAAGATAGACTGGGTAAGAAATGAACTTCGAACAGGACGATGGAGAGTCGAATTGGACAAGAGACCAGGCAATACAAAGATAATGGGAATTAGTACAATTCAATAGAAAAAAATAGTTGAAACAAAACATGAAGCCGTACAGAGGCAGAGGGAGGAAGGAAGGGATTAAGGAAGACATGTACTCACATGTCGCCTAATACATATTGATTTCTTCTTTGCGTAGCCTATTATTACCTGTGTAAGTAGTTTGTTAGGTTCCTGCGACGGCGCTGGAACCAATCGTATTGGCGTATGCCTTTCCATTGGAGACTTTCAGCGCCGTGGAGAGGGGGACCTGCTGCCTGGGTAACAGCTTCTCCCCCGAATCAACCTACCCTGGCTTTGCGCCCTGGAGAGGCCATTCCAGACCGACACCCAGAGCGCAACTCCATAGTCTCCTGAGACTGATGGATGCCTACTACTACTAGTTTGATACTTGCTCTTGATTACATCTCCTATTGAGTACACCGCTGTGTAGCAAGACTTGCTTCTATTGTTGCGTCTCATATTACTAGTAGTACTATTATTTTACAATTATTATTATTTAGAAAATCAGTAGGAGCCGTGAGGATGAATCGAACCCGATCACACTTCGTTCTACCAAGCTAGCGCCCTAGACCACCACGCCACGACATGGTAAAAGCAATGCGACCTGGGATTCCACTGAACCCTCTAGGATTCCTCAGGCTTGGGTGGCTCAGTGGAATCCCAGGTCGCATTGCTTTTACCATGTAGCTAGAGTGCTCGCTTGGGAGTACCAAGTGAGCGGATTCGAATCCTCATTTCATCAATGATGCAATAACGTTAATGTGATTTTACTTATTATTATTATTATTATATACTTGTGATAATATGACGAACTTATGATACAATAATTATTACTAGTGGTGGTGGATCTACTAGTGAATCTTTTCGTGCTGTCGCTACTATTTGTCGAACTACATATACGTTCACACACGCACGCGAACGTGCGTGTGTGTTGCAGCTGAACAAGTTGAGTGCAACGTGTCACGTGTGTCCACTTCCCTGCACCTAATTATAACCCTGCTCCTGTTCGCCGGTCCGTTAGTGCCTGCTGCTTCATTCTGAAACTTGGCTCCCGGGCACCTTAGGCTTCTTAACACGACTGGCTTCGTATATCCGGCCTAAGTATGCTATTAAATTAAAAAAACGTCTGGGAGGCTGGGATCTAAAGTTTGGCAATGCATGCTACGGATCGCATGCTCCAGTATGCCTAACCTACAAGATGAGGATAGTTCGGCATCACATAGCCTAGCGCTGACACAAATATGTAGCCCTTCGCACACTATGTCTAAAGTGGTCGTATAAATGTGATTATACTTTCGTTAATGTGGGAAAGGAAAGCTTGGGTCTGGCTTGAGGTGACTCTCTCAGGCTCACCGTCTTTCTTTCTGATCGACCCGGTTGTTGGCCCTTACAAGAGAAATGAGTCCGCCGTCATTTAATGCCTTTAGATAACATGCGTTGCTCACTTCCATCTCACCACCTAAGAGGCATACACACTTTCGAACCTACACTGAAGTCACAGTTTTCCTTGACTCGCGGCATACTATCAATAAAACAAATATAATTAATATTAAGTGGTGTTTAGTTGTGTGATTGAAAGTATAATGAACAAAGAACTGTTTTTTTAATAATGGCATAGGAGGCCAACCGCGCTGGCAGTTGTCATCAATTGCTTTGATATTTGTGTTTTGAATATTATAGCAGTTTCTGGCAGTCGTGAACCTTGCTCTGTGGTTGCAGACGTTGTTCCCTGCAACCACACAGCAGTGTTCAAGAACAAGAACGTTAAACACGGTTCAAGTACAGCTTTATATAATAGTTTATGTATATAACACCCATATTACGTTTTCTAATGGGGCGATGCTATTCACCTCTGCGGGGTACGATAATATTACTGAGGACGGTGCTTATATGAGCGACAGTTTGACCTCATTCCTGCCAGTCGTCTTGCAGCTTAGAGTCAGATGCCAAGGTAAGAAACGCTTTCTTCGAATCATTTAGCGAAATCGTTTCCTTGTTTATAAGGACCGGAGACCTAGCAGGTTGGGACGAGACGCCTCGACAAACATGGCTCACAAACTACAACATAACTCTTGACAAATATATTAAACTGAACAACCTTGATCAAAATAAAATTACAAAATTAATAAAGACCGTATAAAGAACTATTGCTAAGACAGAAGCTCTAAGAGAACTAGACACCACAATGGTAGTTCAGGCCAGCAAGCTGGAGGGAGCGGAGATATCGGTAGCTTCCCAGGCTTCCTTCTAACATTAAAACTCTCCATGTACACATCCTCTTACTAATGACGTCCGCTTTTCGATCGTATGCGCACTAAGGCTAAAAATCGTCGTACTAAAAAAATGGAAGCGGCTCACGAAAGTGACGTACTGTTCCATTTTCTGTTTTGGCTTCTGTGTACGCATTAGTTAGATGATATATAATACTGTCACCTAACCCAACACACGAACTACACTGTGTTGGCTTAGGTGACTCATGCATGTTTACACTCATCACAAACAATCTTTCAGTACCACGTGTTCATGTATGTTTACATTCATCACAATCATTCAGATATGTATGGGTATGTACATACCAATTAAACGGACTACATACACTATGTAACGGTAAGAAAGACGGTGGAATAGGAAGACTGAATGTGCACCACAAGTCATTGACTATCTTATGTGTTACCTTTAGAAAAGGAGATAATGCAGAGGAATAGTGTAAATGCGCTAGAACATTACTTTTGTAAAATACGTGTTAGCTACTTGATACATATGCCAGAGTATACTGACCTTGGGCCAGATTCACGAAAGCACTTACGCAAACACTTACGAACGTGTACATCTTTCCTCAATCTTTGACGGCTTTGGTTACATTTATTAATCCGTTTACAAGCATGAAAACGTCCCATTCAACTGTTGTTATTGTTATAAACCGCCTCCTGGTGCTTCGGAACTCATTAACAGTTTAATAATTGGAAACAAAGCCGCCAAAGATTGACAAAAGATGTACAGGTTCGTAAGTGTTTGCGTAAGTGCTTTCGTGAATCTGGCCCCTTGCCTTTATTTCACCGNTTGTCCTGAACCCTTCAAGTGTGAAGTAGTCCCTCCAACCCAGACATCGTAGCTGAATAAGGTCTGCCTTGCCTGGAGCCATGTCATTAGGGCCGAGAACAGCACCCTCCTTGGAGACCCCCTCGGGTCTAAGCCATTGAGGAGATCCTTGACAAGAAAATCGCAGACCTTAGGAGGATGGAAGACAGAATAGGTGACATCGATGCCCACGATGCTTTTTATCTCCTCACCAAATGCCTATCCCTCCGAGGCTAACCTACTTTCTGAGGTGCGCCCATCTTACGACAACGAAAGCTTGAAGAGTATGACCTCTTACTGAAGACCATGCTGGAAAAAGTTGTTAATCTCTCCCTCAACGAGTGCCAGTGGAAACAAGCCACTCTTCCTGTTAGGCTCGGTGGCTTGGGTGTCCGCACCGCCACCCAAATTGCTGTCCCAGCCTTCCTGTCTTCCTCCTCAGCATCAGATGACCTGGTTAAGGAAATTCTACCTGACACCCTCAGTGATGTAGCGGGGATACAGGACCCCCACTACACCGACACGAAATGGGGTGCCATGGCAGACCCAGCACTCAGACCAGCCATGCCGAAAGCCAAGAAACAATCCAGTTGGGACAGCCCCATTGCAGACAAAGAAGCCACAGCTTTGCTGGAGGCAGCAACAACCCCCAGTGATCGTGCACGCCTCACAGCTGTGCAGGCTCCCCATGCAGGGGACTTCCTTTTGGCAGTCCCTATGTCTGCGACAGGCACACGTCTTGATCCGCAGGAGCTCCGTATTGCAGTCGCTCTCCGTCTTGCTGCCCCTATCCACACTGTTCATAGGGTATTTGCGGCGAGGCAGATGCTGACGAATATGGATTGCATGGCCTGCACTGTGGAAAATCTGGTGGTTGGCACACTAGACACGACGAAGTAAACGACATCATTAAAAGAAGCCTTGCCTCTGCCCAGTGTCCAGCGGAGAGAGAGCCCCGCAACCTTCTGAACCGTGACTCTGTTAGCTTTGCCGGCCGACCAGACGGAATCACACTGCGTCCGTGGAAGGGTGGCAGACAGTTGGCATGGGACTATACTTGCGTATCCACCCTGGCAGCCACATACATCAACCTCTCTGCCGGCACAGCAGGAGCCGCGGCGACACACAGAGAAAGAGACAAGTCAGCCAAGTATAGGCAATTAGATCATCGGTACAACTTCGTTCCAATAGGGTCTGAGACCCTAGGCCCATGGGGAGAGAGTGCAAGAAGGTTTCTAAAGGATCTTGGTTCCAAGCTCATTGACACCACAAGAGACCCTAGAGCGGCAAGTTTTCTCTTTCAGCGCCTCAGTGTCGCGATCCAGAGGGGGAATGCTCGCTGCATCCTCGGTTCCTGCCCAACGTCGGAGGAGTTCGAGGAAATCTACAGCCTCTAGGAAGCGAACTATTTTGTGTCCTCTTAATGCTCTTTTGTATACAATCAGATATGTAACTGTAATTATATACAGTTATATATATAGTATATTATTAAGTTATGTAATTATATAACTGTAACTGTAAATATGTAATTGTAATAAAGTGTACACCATAAAAAAAGGGGGGTGGTAGGAGAAGCGAACACCCTCATGTATTCAGAGTAAATGGCAAGTTTTTCCTGAATGCTCTGTGTTCCTTCTCTGAGGCTGTGGGTCCCTATAATTGCACCAGAGGTGGTACCCACCTATATATATATATATATATATATATATATATATATATATATAATATTATTATATATATATATATATATATATATATATATATGGATATAGATTTGCAGAATGTTGGGATTACAATAGAACTGCAGAAGGCCTATGGCCCAAGGAGTCAATAGGCCTTATATATATATATATATATATAGTATATATATATATATATATATATATATAATATATATATATATATATATATATATATAAACGGTAAACCCACCGTGAAATGGGAATGGAATATTGAACGTTTCGGCTGGTTAGAGCCTTTCTAAACATAAACATCCTCCCTCTCCCGCCTTTCCCTATCTCCATCTCTGACTTTCTCTGCCTCTGTGTGCGTTGTTTATCTGTGTTTTTTCTCTTTGTTTCCTGTCGCTCTCTCTCTCTTTGCCCTGGTCGACCCAGTCTCTCTACAGGCCTATCTGTCTCTATCTGTCGGTATGGCTGTCTCTCATTCTGTCTTGCCTGTCTTTTCACTACATCTCTTTTTCTCTCTTAAAAAATATATAAGTCTACCATTGGCGTGTGTGTAGTCTGCCAGTAGGAGATAGCAATGAGATATATTAGAAAATATAATTACCCGTTTGCTTTGAGAAAGGGCCAGGACTTGAGACAGTTTTCAAAGCTGTGGGGGGGGGGGGTTCATCTGTTTTATGCTACTACGATCAAGGTATGAATCGCTGAAAATTATGATAATTTTCCCAGATCAGTGAATAATGGTATATATTACTGTATTATTTTTTTTTAAATATTCAAGTAGGTGTAGCCGACGGACAGTGTCAAAAAATCGTTGTGGGATTCAGAATGTGACCTTGGAATGTTGTTTCCTCTTTAATTTTAGCGACCATGATCACCTTATGTCCGTCCCGTACCCCTGTCCATTCTTCCTGCAAAATTGGATGAGACTAGCCCCAAGCATCTGGCCTCCAACCTTGGACAAACATTCTCTCTTACAGATAAAAAAATTAAAAAGCTCTACAAACGTCAGTCAATAGCAAGTTATAATGTGAAATATAACACGTAAAAACCTAGTTTTTTCCATGGCGTCAGTTACCACGAGTCTATGTCTGTTTTCGTGGAGAAGTCGTCATTAGTTTGATTGAAAAGCTTCCGTGACAGGGAGATTGATGGTAAATAGAGTGCCTACCGAAATAGACTGGAAGGATGTGTTTATGTGAGTGCGACCTCATCTATTTGTACTCGCGTGCCTGCAAGATCGAGATTTGCCTCCTGGGCCCAACCTTTTCAGCTATCGGTCGTCCAGTGCAAGGACTCCAATCTCCTCTCATGCCATATGTATTTTTTAAATTGTGTACGATGTTTGCTTGTATCATTTTGTACAATTCTTGTTCAATTCTCACTCTGTTATTCATCTTTCTATACATTGTTTCCTCCTTGTTTTTGTTGTATTCTGTATCACGTTATCCCCTTCCCTTCTATTTGGTGACATCTAGTCTCACAGAATATGCCACATAATTTTCGGACTTGTATATTTGCGGGTGTGGCCGTGTGTGCATGTCCGTTTGTATAATAATGCACGCATATGTGTGTAATTACCTAAGTGTAGTTATAGGATGAGAGCTACGCTCGTGGTGTCCTGTCTTCCCAGTACTCTTTGTCGAATAATACTTTGAAACTACTGACGGTTTTGGCCTTCACCACCTTCTCATTTAGCCTGTTCCAACCGTCTACCACTGTTTGCAAAACAAAACTTTCTAATATTTGTTGGCACCTTTGTTTCCTTAGCTTGAAACTGTGTCCTCTTGTTCGTGAAGTTGCTGGTTTCAGTAATTCTCTTGTGTGTGTGTGTGTGTGTGTGTGTGTGTGTGTGTGGTGTGTGTGTGTGTGTGTGTGTGTGTGTGTGTGTGTGTGTGTGTGTGTGTGTGTGTGTGTGTATTCACCTATTTGTACTCACCTATTTGTGCTTGCGGGGGTTGAGCTTTGGCTCTTTGGTCCGCCTCTCACCTGTCAATCAACTGGTGTACAGATTCCTGAGCCTACTGGGCTCTATCATATCTACATTTGAAACTGTGTATGGAGTCAGCCTCCACCACATCACTGCCTAATACATTCCATCCGTTAACTACTCTACTGTGTGTGTGTGTGTGTGTGTGTGTGTGTGTGTGTGTGTGTGTGTGTGTGTGTGTATGTGTGTGTATGGTGTGGGGGAAAAGAATAGTAGTTAGTAACAGTTGATTGACAGTTGAAAGGCGGGCCGAAAGAGCACAACTCAACCCCCGCAAGCACAACTAGGTGAATACCTGAAGAACCAAACTGAGCATGGTAATGCTGGCCTCGGCGCCCCCTTGCTTCCCCCTGGATGTTATCAGCATCACCACACCACACCAGCCACCTTTATCTTCCACTATCACCCACTGGGGTCGATGGCGTGTGCCTCCCTCGTCATAATGCTCCACCACCCCCACCCCCACACAACCCTTCTATCGCCACCTCCCATCTCTCTGCTTCACCACCCACCATTACCTCTCACCCCATCAGATAACCCGCCGCTTCACATCCACCTTATCTTCAACTAAGCCTTAGAGAAGGATCATTATTTTACAAGAAAATTCTATCATTAGATCCCTCCTTGAAATTCACGGTTATTATATTTCAAAACTAAACAAAAATCAGGAATCTTATTAAATCTGAGAAGCTTTTGCCTCGAAGTTATCTCTGCCACTTGTTGCTTTAAAGTTGATCAAGACATTAGTGGGGGTGAAGGAGACGCTAAGTGGAGTACGTTAGTAAGTTGTGAGAGGGCGGGGAAACTTAGAGTAATTATTGAAAATATCATTATTCTTCAGTGTTTGGATGTTGTGTAATAGAACTATCTGGAAACTGGTTTGTCAACCCAATAAGCGTCAGATTGATGAAGATTACGCCACCCAAGAGATGACACGGGCATGAGTAGCCCGTAAAATAAGCGTTAGATTAATTGATGAAGATTAAGCCACCCAAGAGGTGGAACGGGGGTGAATAGCCCGTCAGGTTAAGCATCAGTTGCAGCTTCCTTTATATAGCACGCTGCGTGATAGCGATTTTTCCGTGTTCTATTATTTCTAAGAGCGAATTCAAAAACATAAGTGCGATTAATAATGATCAACCGCTCCACTGACAATTGATCTTTTAGGGTGGCCTACTTGACATCAATTGGTATGATCTCTCAGTATCATCAGAAGAATTTATGTTAAGATTTTTCAGGCATGACTAATACCCATATGGTTATTTTACTAACATAAGATACGACAGAACCCTAGCTAGGATGTTGACAACAAATCCCAATTTAGATCGATTCCTGAGGCAATAATTTAGGGACAGCTGCAAAATACTTTTCATTATACTTGCTGCAACACTTGTCCTCTGGGTGAGACTATCATAAAGAAACACAAGGCTTCAAATCCTAGGTTGACCTGATGTTCTATGTGAAGCTACTCTGATATCCCAAATGAGTAGACATACCCTGGACAATTTCTATACCATCTCGTGATAGCTTTTTGTAAATGCAGTCAAAATTACAGACTGTTCAACACACTGAATAATTTGTTAAAAAACCTATAGACAGAATGAATATCATTCATTGTTCTGCAGTTACTGAGAAACATATTTCATGTCTCTCTAACATTTAATTACAGGATTGCATACACAAATTCACTCTCATCATCAGCACCATATAATAAGCGAGCGACCACTATTAGCGCAACATTCACTAGAAACTAGGCTTTCAAAATTGCTAAAAGACTGATCCCGTAACTGAAAAGGCTGAAGTTGAGAGGACAGACAGACTCTTGAACCTAATATCATTCAAAGAGACTAGAAAGAGAAGGAACATGATTTAGACATACAAAATAATTCAGGTCATTGATAACGTGGCTACAGAATTTTTAGTTTGTGCAACGAGAACATGCATGGAAGCTAACGGTTCAGATGTACCATACTGAGACATAAGGAAGCCTCTCTCAAACATAAGGACAGAACTACAAGGGGGAAATAGTAGACTACCTTTAACCATCATTTTAATCATGGAGACTATTATTTAATAAACACTAGCTATCCCGTCTAGTAAGATATTCTTAGAATATTTCAGAAAGCAAATACATATCAATTCATCTTCAGAAAGTGAAAAGTATCAATACCTCGCCATCCCTCCAATGGCCAACGATTTCTTGACGAGCTCCAACAAAGTGGATAATTGCCAAGCCCCTCGGGTCCAGTGAGCCCCCGGGCCTCCAGGCATCTCCCCCTGGGTCCTAATGAGCAGTCGCTTCCGTCATCACTTTAGTCCTACGCTGAAGTGCATCTTGTAAGTGACTGGAAACTTTGTGTGCATGTTTGTGTCCCGGGAGATCTGACCGTCCAATATGTACACGTTTACTTATTAACATATTCAGAATTATACAAATATACACGAGCATGGCAGAGATGCCACTTGGCTCTTTGCACAGGCTGTACTTCAAGATTGTACACTGTTGTTGTTGTTATAGATTCAGCTACTCGGAACAAGTTCCAAGTAGTATGGTGAGCCCGTAACTTACCTGGCACAGGAGCTGGGCAAGTAGCACGGGCTATGGTGAGCCCGTAACTTACCTAGCACAGGAGTGGGGCAAGAAGCACGGGCTATGGTTAGCCTCGAAGACGGGAGATGTCTCCCGAACCGTAATTGTACACTATTGTGTACAGCCTTATATATTACTCGTGTTTTCTTTCTCACCGTCTCCATTTCGAGCATACATCTGCCAGCCACTATTTCGAACATGCGTCCACCAGTCATCATTTCGAACACAAGTCTCTTACACAGTCTCAAAATGTTACCTTTTTCACAGAGGCAATTTTCAAATAACACAAACACACACACTATAAAATAAGTTTACTTTAAATTCAAACTTACATTATAGTCAAATCATCTCTTCTAACACTTAAGTCGTAGTTTTAGTGTTCACTACAGTTTTCCGGTACAATAGTGATACTTTTGCCATACTTTTAACAAACATTTTGCATTCACTACGACCTCAAGACTGAACGGGACAGGGCTAGCTAAAACCTCTTACGTCACTGACATTTTTGTCAACAAAAACCATCGCTAGTTTGATCTAAAAGGCAAAACTGTTTTTATTTTATGTTATAATGAGTAAAATATCAAGACAAAACTCTTATTTCTCTTTAAATATAGATAAAATAATTCACTAACGAATATGTTAAGAGGTTTATTGTTTAATTGTTTACCTCAAAAAACGAGCAATTTGGCAGGAATTAAAACACACAATCGCGAGAACGGGGCTGCACAATCACATCCTGAAATATTGTATAATGCAGTTATGTCCCACACACACACACACGCCCGCACGCTCTCATCCACTCAAAGTTGACAAACAATTCCAGTCTCTTCCTTCCCCTCCCAGCAAGACCTGTCAGCAACTATGACAGTCACCAGCACCAGTCTCTTCCTTCCCCTCCCAGCAAGACCTGTCAGCAACTATGACAGTCACCAGCACCAGTCTCTTCCTTCCCCTCCCAGCAAGACCTGTCAGCAACTATGACAGTCACCAGCACCAGTCTCTTCCTTCCCCTCCCAGCAAGACCTGTCAGCAACTATGACAGTCACCAGCACCAGTCTCTTCCTTCCCCTCCCAGCAAGACCTGTCAGTAACTATAACAGTCACCAGCACCCAGTCTCTTCCTTCCCCTCCCAGCAAGACCTGTCAGTAACTATGACAGTCACCAGCACCCAGTCTCTTCCTTCCCCCCCCCCCAGCAAGACCTGTCAGTAACTATAACAGTCACCAGCACCCAGTCTCTTCCTTCCCCTCCCAGCAAGACCTGTCAGTAACTATAACAGTCACCAGCACCCAGTCTCTTCCTTCCCCTCCCAGCAAGACCTGTCAGCAACTATGACAGTCACCAGCACCCAGTCTCTTCCTTCCCCTCCCAGCAAGACCTGTCAGCAACTATGACAGTCACCCAGCATCCAGTCCATTCCTTCCCCTACCAGCAAGACCTGTCAGCAACTATGACAGTCACCAGACCCACAGCCAATTTATATTTTGTAAATATCTGCCCAGACTCACATACCACCAATCAACTATTTTTAATGAACCACATTTTTTGTTAAAATTCAAACAGTTTCATTTGCATATCCATCATCATCTTTAACAAGGTCGTTCATGGCTTTCGCACTCTCGTGATTCCAGAAAAATATTGACAAACTTAAATTTTTTGCCTTTATTGAAAAAATAATTAATTCTAGTTCTCCAAATAATTCATAATAAATACACTATAAAGATATGTATCACTAGTAACTCTATATGATCCGACCAGGATTCGAATCCCATGAACCTATGTACACACAGTACTGTGACACACAGTAGTCACCACCTCACAAATGAGGTGTACGTTTGGGGGTGATCCTGAGCGGCAGGGTTCGAATCCTGGTCTCGTTCCAACCCTGTCGCTCAGGGTTGGAACGTCACTAATGAAATTCACATGGGAGTTTCTATAAATGCAAATATTTCTTAAAACATTTAACTTAGGCCTACCCAGACCAGTATATGTCAGTCCCGTACCCCAGACCATTCGCACTGCAAAGTTGGGCAAGGCTAGCCCAAAGCGTCCGGCCTCCAACTTTGGACAAACAGATAACTTGCCAATCAGTCTCTCTTATAATAAGATACTAGGTTAGATACCCGGGCACCCTAGATGTACCTCTCTCTCTATGTGTAGGTTTTTTGTGTGTCGCAGTCTCTATCAATCTGTCTGTCAGTCTTTCAGTCATTGATTTTCTGGTTTTCTGTCTCTGTAGACTGTTGGTGTTGGGTGCCCGCGTTAACTCAGCTGCATGACATCTCTCCCACCACCCTCCCAAGCAGCCAGCATTCCATTGTTTATGTATTTGATTGTACATTTTTTCCCGTACTCAAGAAAAAGGTGCATGGCGTACAAGTACTCAATGTTGTCTTGCCAAAGTTTAAAAAGACACGAGAAAACTGTATAAAAATTGAAAAGTTGGAAAGACCCAGCTGCGACAAGAGTGATTCCGACCCCTTTTCTATTATTTGATTTTGATTTGATGTCCAAAGGGCTTGGAAAGGATGGGGGAGGAAGAGGGGATGGGGAGGTGAAATTCTGGAAGAGGATTTGGATGTAGAGAGAGGAGGCTTGAAAGTTCGGTGGCCTGTCCACCATGGGTTGGCATGAGGTGTGGGTTGATGTGTGTTATGTAGGGTCGTCAGTGCATTGGCTTGGGTGGCTAGGGTGTGTGGGTGTGTGGGTGTGTGGGGTGTGTGTGTGTGTGTGTGTGTGTGTGTGTGTGTGTGTGTGTGTGTGTGTGTGTGTGTGTGTGTGTGTGTGTGTGTGTGTGTGTGTGTGTGTGTGTGTGTGTGTGTGTGTGTGTGTGTGTGTGTGTGTGTCCTACCTGGTGTCTGGTAACCTTTTAGCTGGTGGTGTTGGCTTCAGGAGGCTGATCTTAGCAACATCAGGCTAGTTGCACTTTTTGAAGAACAAACATCCATTTCCAGGGGGGATCGAACTTGGCTAAAATAGGCATTAAGGGGTGGGGCGAGCACACTTTAAGAGAAATACACGGGAGCAAACTTCCCTGTGCTGCCCAGAGGAAAAACTGTGTATATTATTAGGTCTCAACCCACTGTAAGAGAATTTGCCGCCACATTCTAGCGTCTCAAGACATTTAACATTCTCATCAAGTTACATCACGCGCTAAATGACACCAATTTGAAGGAAGAAAACAAGGTAGTCATTACCTTGCATTAAAACACTAGTAATTACTTACACAAATAATATTATTTACATGAAGGCAGTGTGGAATATGAAAATATCAAAAGCTAGGCTTGCAGTTGTGTGAAATTGTATTATTTACAATCATGGTCAACAAAGTTTATAGGTCGTGGATGATTTTCGTATTGTATTTTTACTCCCAATAGTAGGTGTCCAATTCTATTTACTGGTGCGTGTTATTTTTATCCGATGAAATACAAGTAATGGCAATTTATCCATAGCTTATTGTAACTATAAATAGGTGGCATTGTGTTGTGCCTATTCAACCTCAGCAGTGTTTTATAACATTAGTCTTGCCAGTGCAAGTGTATGTTGTCATAACATGTAGGATACCGGCCCATGAGGAGTTGCACTATTTCAGAGTACAGTATTTGTGCGGTATTTAATATAAGTTAAGGTAACGTTAAATCGTAGCAACCAGAGAATTCTACTCTAAAATTTCAATAATACAATACGATATACACAAAATAGCAGTGAGAGAGTCCTCGCTTTGTGACATCGCGAACAGTACTGCCAGGCGACAGATTCTATATGTTACTGAAAATTGAACGGTCAATTTTATGGAGCCTAATCTAGCCAAATTTTACTTGATATTAGGCATTGGCACAGATACAGAAACTGTAAATGTTATTCAGTGCGGTAATGGTGAAGAATAGTGCGGTAATGGTAAAGAATAGTGCGGTAATGGTGAAGAATAGTGCGGTAATGGTGAAGAATAGTGCGGTAATGGTGAAGAATAGTGCGGTAATGGTGAAGAATAGTGCGGTAATGGTGAAGATAGTGCGGTAATGGTGAAGAATAGTGCGGTAATGGTGAAGAATAGTGCGGTAATAGTGAAGAATAGTGCGGTAATGGTGAAGATAGTGCGGTAATGGTGAAGAATAGTGCGGTAATGGTGAAGAATAGTGCGGTAATGGTGAAGAATAGTGCGGTAATGGTGAAGAATAGTGCGGTAATGGTGAAGAATAGTGCGGTAATGGTGAAGATAGTGCGGTAATGGTGAAGAACTCTTGTCGAGTAGGGGGAAAATTAAAAACATTGTAGATAAACAATTATTACTCATCTCATTCTGAGTATTATAGTTAGTTATGCTATCCATATCCGCCTTTAATAAACCCAAAGGTGGAACGCGAAAAATTACACAGTTAACGTAAGTTATTACAACAAGTGTGTGTGTGTGAGCGCCCCAAACATATCCCCTTAACATATTGGCTAAGTTCTCGGAACTTAGGGTATAACAATGTTAACGCATAAGGTTACATAATATATGAAACAAGCGGCTATGTAACTAGCAGCTAGACAATTAGAACACTTGCCTTAACAACCTCGCTTCAACACGGCCGCTTTCAAAGCTGCAACTCTCGATTCAGCCGCGCTCCTGTGCCAGGTAAGTTACGGGCTCACCATAGCCCGTGCTACTTGCCCCGCTCCTGTGCCAGGTAAGTTACGGGCTCACCATAGCCCGTGCTACTTGGAACTTGTTCCGAGTAGCTGAATCTATAACAACAACAACAGGATAACGATTTGGGATGGGACGGGGGAAAGGAATGGTGCCCAACCACTTATGGACGGTCGGGGGGATTGAACACCGACCTGCATAACCCAGACCGTCACTCTACCGTCCAGCCCAAGAAAAGACTTCAGGAACTTAATCCCGCCTAAAAAAAATCCCACTCGACTAGCCTATATGACCTTTCAATATTCACGAAATATAACACATGACTTACCTTGTTGTCACGTGCTTCACTGTGAGACAGAGCGCAGCGTCCTGAATGGTCCTTCATGTTGTGAGCTCTCTAGACGGGGCATAATAAGCCATAGCTGCTGCTGGAGGCAAGAACAATGATAAAATACAGACGATCTTCCCCTTGGACCCGCCGCCGGCCGCGCCTCCCGCCTCAAGCGGTCACGCCGGTACATCTTTCCTCAATCTGTGCCCGTTTAATTTACATTTATTAAGGAGTTTACCAGCATCGAAAACTTCCAAATTAAATGTTATTATTATTATTAACAGCCACCTAGTGTTTCAGAACTCATAAACTGTTTAATTGATGTAAATAAAGCCGCCAAAAATTGGGAAAAGATGTATAGGTTGGTGAGATGATGCGCCCTATGACAAACTGTACTTTTATAATAATAATAATAATAATAATTAGTTTTGTCGGGGATATGAAGCCTGTATACGTGATTAATAATAATAATTTACTTTGTCGGGGACAGGCGGCCTGTACATATATATATATATATATATATATATAATATATATATATATATATATATATATATATATATATATATATATATATATATATATACATACATAAAGCTTATATTAAGGAACCCCACCAAGGTTAAACTACTAAACTACTGACCTTCCCCAGGGTGTAACTCTACAACAATTGTTGTAACTCTACAACAATTGCCTAATTCCCGGCACCTATTTACTGCTAGGTGAACAGAGGCATGAGGTGGCAGGAAACATGCACAACGTTTTCCGTCCAGCCGGGATATCGAACCCGGGATCACTGATTGCGAATTGAAAACAAAACCAACTGTCTATCTTTTTATAAAACCTCTAGACCAAGAGATAGTTCCTCTTGATTGAAAATATGCAAATTTCACTTCTATTTTCAAACACAAAAAAAGGAAGAGCTCAACAGAAACTACCGTCCAATCACCTTGTCCTCGCATACATATACAAGCTCGTGGAGATAATCCTAAGGGAAGAAATCAGTCGCCATCTTCTTGAGGTTATCTTGAGATGATTTCGGGGCTTTTTAGTGTCCCCGCGGCCCGGTCCTCGACCAGGCCTCCACCCCCCAGGAAGCAGCCCGTGACAGCTGACTAACACCCAGGTACCTATTTTACTGCTAGGTAACAGGGGCATAGGGTGAAAAACTCTGCCCATTGTTTCGCTCCGGCGCCCGGGATCGAACCAAGGACCACAGGATCACAAGTCCAGCGTGCTGTCTGCTCCCCTACCGTAAACAGTCTTATAAAATTAACGCAACATGGTTTTATTAAAAATAAATTCTGCCTTACGAACCTGCTCACATTTCTTTGGGAAACTGTAACCAGCTTTTCAGACAAAGGACTTCCAGTATAATTGTAGATACATTTATTTATTTATTTATATATATACGAGAAGGACAATTGGGTTTGTGAGAATACATAGCATAGTATTTACAATCGTGTAAAGCCAATCTTGTCGAGCATAACAATACACGTCATAACTACCAAATCAACCGTACTGCCTTGCAAGAGATTGATGAAGAAAAGGACCTTGGAGTCAGAATTCACCAATCTCTGAAAATTGCACAACTGGGAGCTGCAATCAAAAAAATGCCAACCAAACCCAAGGAATAGTTAAACGAACCTTTGACTTCAAGGAAAAGAAGGTAGCTATTCAACTGTATAAATTAATAAATGTATTACAGTATTGTATAATAATACACTTGGATTATTGTATCCAAGCACGAAGACCTTGCCTTCAGAAAGACATAGCTGCTATGGAGGAAGTTCAACACCGGGTGACAAAAATCATTTCAGAATCGACTCTTTGAATGGATGAGGCCTACAGGACTAATATCAGGAAAAATTGGGGGATGAGGGACCTTTGACAAGCCACCGTCCTCCTGTCCTCATCGAAGCCACTAGAGAGAGTGTGTGGCTCTCAGGTAAATTTAGATGCAATGTATTTTTTTGACTTCAAATTTGGCAAAAGTTTCTTCTTATTTTCTGGTGGTTTCGATGTTATTCAAGGGCATGGTGAAAGTTTGCCCATAAGAAAACTTAATTCACACTGGAAATCAACTTTGGTATCTTGATTTTGCGTAATCTTGGTCATAGTATCCAATTGCAATAACCCCAATAGCCTAGCACCTTCGTTTGATAAAGACATTTCTGTAGTTATTTATCTCCAATAAATAAGTCTAGGTAAATAAGTCAATAAAAATTCTAGGGAAAATCAGTAAAATCTACTAAGCTGTTCATCCTCTTACTTGTACCCAGACAGAGCTGGTATTCCTTTACAGTTGGTACTCCTTTAAATGGTATAAGTCTACCATGTACTGCATGTATAACCTGACTTCTTGTCCCCCGACACAATGAATTATTATTATTATTGTCTTCTCATTTTTTTTATTTTTAAATACTTTCTCCCAAGTACCCCGAAACGCTGTGTGTGATAGTGGCTTTACAAGAATGTAAAACGTCAAATCTCTGTTCTCTCATAGACCAAATGTAAACTGTGTCAACAAAATTATTCGCACACCCTCCGTCACTATGTGATGGAGTGCGAAAAGATACGTGAATTTAGAGACAATTCTATAACCAATGTTCCAGCGATGTGTAAATATTTCATTCAAAATGATCTGCTACCAGAAATTTTAGCCAAATATCCCCAGTTTGCTAACTGTAGGTAGTAACAGAGTGATTGTAACCTATCCACCGCTGCCCACTGGATGGGGGGCGGTGTGCAGGACAAACATATAAATTGTGACACTAGCTCTCCACATATGTCAGTTGCTTAATTTAGAACCTGTATTTGAGGTCGATCTCGAACCCATTGTTGATGTGACGACTTATATTGAATTTTGTAACTAGCTCATCAAGATTGTAACTTGCTTAGCTAAATGAATTGTGGGGTTCAGTCCCTGAGCCCATTATGTGCCTCTGTAACCCTTTCCACTACCGCCCACAAGATGGGTATGGGGTGCATAATAAATGAACTAAAACTAAAACTCTCATAAACCCAATGTACCTTCTTATATATAAATAAATATAGTCCTGGGGACCATTCAGGCTTCTTCGCATAAATAAATAAATAACGTAGGTGATATCCCTACAGTTAAAAAGTCACGTGTCTGATCAAGCTGGTGGAGTTTTTCGAGGAAACATATTAATTTATTTTAATAGCACTTGCCACTTTGTGCTACTGTAATAATAATCATAATAATAATAAATAATTTATTTAAAATATGCATAAAAATATTATTAAGGGGTTTAATAATTGTTACAGAGTACTGAATGTACATTTAATAAGACCACTAATATCCAAAGCATTTCAGACATTTTTCTAGTCTTCATTTTCTCTCCTAACAAGCAAAGAGCACTCCAACCATCACCAAAACAATTAGACATCAGGTTCATGATGTGTACGTACAAATCTAAGACTATCCCAATATGCGATAAATTCAATTTTTTTCACTTTTGTCAATCTGGTTCTGTTTAAAGCTGTAACTCAAAAGATGCTTCACTCACTCTGCTTACATTGTAACCTAAACACTCCCTGTGGGTAATTTGTTGGACCTTTGGAGAGTCCTCAGGGGCTAGTCTCCTGCATGTACATCACCAGCTTCTTCAGATTTCTACATAATTAACAAACATTTAACCAGTGTGAAACTGGTACTCTATATGAGTAGCTGCCTCTCACTTCACATGGACTGTACTTTGCTGTAGAGCTGAACAATATAATAATACTTTATGTACCATTTGTTTACCATTTTCTGCTTCAACCATACACCCATTTCTTGTTGAATATCAAAGACAATTGGGTAAACTCAGATCAATTCTGGTAAATTAAACATTTTAATTCCAATAATATATACTGTACAATGATTTTCTGTCCAATTAGGATTTCAGAAACAACGTGCCTTATTCAGCTGGAATCTTTATTATTCAAACAATTTTATAAAAGAATTTAGTAGTCAATACAAAATTTCCATTGCCAAAGGGTTGGTACATGAAATAATATATTCACTAGTCTCACTGATAGCAACCACACAAGAAATCACAAAGGAAATGTGTAACCTAGTGTAACAGTTGTCTGTGCTATTGTTACTTCCCACAAAGCTCACTTAACATGACTGGATAATATCGTACGGAGCTCCACCTGGTTGTATACCAGTAACTCAACACACTAAGTAGTGCTGGCTGCTTTTCACCGTTATTTTTTTTACCAATTTCTAAAATGTTTCATTAACACCATAGTATGAATTTTTTTATTTTAATTTTAAAATGTTATATACATCAGAAAAAAACATTCTGTTTTAATTTTGCATACACACTGAATTAAAAACTTTGGTAAGTGAAAAGCTGTGAAGTGAGCCATACAACATCCTAGTCAGTCAGAACATTGTATTGAAACAAGTTTACCTAAAAGACAAGTGACTTAGATGAACTGTAAAATTATCACAGAAGCACTAGTACATTTTTACTTCAATACTGAGAATGAAATAACTTGCATGGCTTAGCCTGGCTTGAAGTGAGAGGCATCCAGTGAACTATGCTGGCTTCAGGAACAGGAAGGCAGACAGCTTTTATTTAAAATGATGCCAAGGCTAACAAAATGATTTAATGAGACAGTTCTAATACAAAGCTTTTGATATAATATCTGATAATCGCTGTTTGACACCTGATTGGCAGTACTAGGTATGTGACCTAGGAACAATATTGTGAAATGCATTCATCAAAAGGCAGAGTAATAACTGAGCCCAGATACATCACCATTCTTATACTAGCATTCAGTCTAGGGCATGGGGTAAGTTGGACGTGCGATGAAGCTACAAAAACACATGCTAGCACCCCCTCCCCTCCGCTTTCAAAAGGAAACTGTGCTCCCCAGGAACAATAACTTTGTGCTAACATGTGACGTCTACCTAGGCAGTAGGTGTGTGTGTACAAGACAGGCACACTGTACTTGGCGACCTTATCCTTGAAACAAGGAATACCAAATACATCTGCTGATCCGTTATTTCTTTCCCCCGTTATTTCTTTCCCCTGTTAATAACACCATGACTGTGTATCAAAAATATAAACAGAGTGACTGTAAGGAAACAATATATTTAAACTGATGTAATGCTGGTGGCATGAAACAATAAAGTAGAAACTTTAAAAGAAGTTACCATATTTGGCTAATAAATATTTACAGCTTCAGATCACATTTGGCTGGCATGAAGGATCAGCTGGCATCATGCTGTACCCAGACACAAAGTGATATTAAACCATAACTACAAAATCAATAATTTTGTGGCTTCAGGAAAGCCACCACCCCATAAATGCCCATATAAAAGATTGAAATTAAGTAAATGCACTGAATCACAAAGATGTTCTGTTGCATATTGAGTCACTGAGGTTAGATGCTGTTGTGTAAGACATATTTACAGAACTCTGTGCCTGCAGACTGAAGTAAAATTATATATTTTTTGGAATAGTCAGGGAATTAAGAGATCTAAACTTGTTAAACTGACATAAGTTAATAAAATACAATGCACTAATTTGAGAGAATTATACTGATTAAGCTTGGGATTTTTATATATTATAATGTAAAATTTACTAATATTAATATGGCTACTGGGTAGTACTGTACTGTATATACATTTTACTGATTCTGCCGAGAAGGAAGATTCAAAGCAGATACAGTACTGTATATAGGAATATTTTTCTGAATACTGAATATTAATAATTTGTGGGTATAGGGTTATACCATAAATTATTTGGTGAACAGCAGGTCAGAAAGAACTACAGTGTAGAAGATCATTTAGGGATGCATGTGTGAATTAGTATTTAAAAAGCATAAATGCAAATTAGAGATTCAGAACTGAAATGTACTATACTTGTAATTCCCACACCTGGGAGAGAAGGTACTGCAATGATGGCAACATAACAGATTTTGATGAAAATGGCATGGAATAAAATATTAAATGTTGTAAACTTTTCAAATACAGAACAAGAAAGTTAAAGTGTACAGCAGCAAAGCTTGAGGATGCCACTGCAGAACGTATGCACACAAGATTCTGTGCAATGTATATAAACAGAAAGAAAATGTAAGGAAGTGCTGAGTGCACAAAAAAAAAAAAAAAAAAAAAAAAAAGAGTACACAAAAATGAAGAAAAAGATACATAAAGGATTGGTACAGTGGATAAATGCTGACAAATCTTGATCAAGTCTTGATGGTAAAGACTAATAAACCTGGTAAAATATTTCCCACAACATACCGAACAAGAGTGGTCTAAACAGTGGCAGAGCCATTCTGAAACAAATATCATTGCAGGATAGCACTTTAGTAAGACCAATTGTCATTGTAAATGTTCGTGCCTGGCCGAAGTGAGTTAAGAACAGTACAGAGATAGTAGTGATCATCCGAAATACAGTGATACTCACGGATATAAGAGAGAAGAGAAACTTGCTACTTTTAATGCTCTATAAAAAAGAAAGAGATGCAGAATTTTAAACATACTTTTGATTAAGTATGATAATAATTATGATAATAACAATAATAATAATTATTATTATTATTATTATGATTATTATGAGATCGAGTGTGGGATTGTTTGATGTGTACATGTAAAAATAATACAGAAACAATTTATGACATGCTGTATTTAATTTATTGAATTTTATACAAATTAGTGCATGATTACTCTATGGATTCATTGATGGAATCCACAGAGTAATTTATGGATTCCTTCTATGAGGTGAATATTGTTAATAAGGGTAAAAAAAACTTAATTTTTAGTTAAAGGCAAAACCCAGGAGTGGATGCCTTCAGCTACTGGAAAAGAAAGTGATTGTAAAACACAGTTAAAAGTAAAATTCAATAGCAAAGACTATAGCAAGAAAGTGCTAGTGCACTAATCCAAGACTGTATGCAATCCTTGCATTGTTACACTGGTTTGGTATGAATATAACGTAACAAATTAATTTATCCATCACAGATCTGTTACTTTTTTTAGCATTATCAGGAGTAA
Source organism: Procambarus virginalis (assembly GCA_020271785.1). Classification (NCBI taxonomy): domain Eukaryota; kingdom Metazoa; phylum Arthropoda; class Malacostraca; order Decapoda; family Cambaridae; genus Procambarus; species Procambarus virginalis. The sequence continues at coordinate 2,670,453 of WNGS01021324.1, read as the reverse complement.
GTGTCAGTGTGGGTGTGTGTGTGTAGTGGACGTGTCTAAATTGTTGTGCAACTATATTCCCCCCGTGTACTGTAGCCTACATCATATTATAAGTGCCTGCAAGTAGTCTTGAGTAGCTGCAAGAAATGCTTTAATTCTCCTTCAGTTTTCTTCATTAATTTTAGTTACATGTTTTATTTTTGTCTTCAATAGTATCTTTATAATTTTCTTTTACAGTTTGATCACATGTTTATATCCATTTTATTTTTAAAGTTAAGACAGTATACTGAATTACACTGAGTTAATAAGACATTACTCCTCTTGATATGTCTTTCTCACTGTGTATGTCAAGGCCATAGTGAGATCTAACCAACTGGATATTAATGCCTTCAGAAGTAATATATTTGTTTTCAGAAACTTTGGTATGGATATTGAAATATCAATACAATGAAAACATGAAATTACGGCTCAGTTTCTCTTCTTATAATGTGATACGAGATCATTTCACTGAAAATTTTTATTCAGTCGTTTCCTAATAAGCAGATTAGTTTCAGTGCCCTACAAGTCTTCTCACATGGCATTTTTTTATATTTTGTTTTAATACTTAGAATGTAGATTTTTATAAATTTCACGATACTGTACCTATTTATCTTTGCAGTACTAACTATCTGAACTCCAATTTTCATGGTCATTAATGATAATTGTCTAGTGTTCTTCACTCTGGTCACACTGTCCAATTATTACTGATCATCACCAATTTTTACATAATTACATATCCATCACTATCAAAAATACCTTACCCAGATGTATTTTATAGCAAAATTATTAATTCCTCTATTCCCAGCACACTTGACTTGGTCACAAGCTATATAATACAGTAAACATACTTTACCTGACTGCATTCTCTAGCAAAATTACTGATCAACCTCTGCCCAAGATAATTCCCATCTTCACATTTCCTAGCAAAATTATTCATCTCTCCCCACTCAACAATGCCACTTCTAGTCATATTAGCAAGCAGCACATGTCAATTCCATATTAGCTAAAATATCCCCCAGGTTAAAACTACCTAAAATGTTGGTGTGAGGGGTCACGAGCCTCGGCAACCCAAATGCGTATTCACCACACTGCTCTTTCCCGTCGTGTGAGTATGTGAACTTACTAAAGTATTCTTGCCTTCTATACTTTCGTTGGTCTTATATCTCCTAGAATCTTCTCTAGAATTATTTATATCCCTAATAACTTGTTTAGCTATACTCCCTTCACTACAGATTTCCTCATGACTGTTTGCACTTTGATTAATTTTTTCCCATTCATTGTCAACTTTTTCTGATGGCTCTGTGAATGATGATATAGGTAAAGAGGCAATGCTGCCAATGGCATATTTACGACAGTCAAGGATGGAGCAGTGCCTGGTCAGTGTCCCACTAGTGTCCCTGGACACATCCTTCGGGGTATAATGAACACTCTCCTCCAGAGACAGCGTGATGAGTGGCAGTGGCTTCACGACCCGCACAGCTGGACGAGCTTTCTTAGTTTTCTTCTTCTCGGCTTTAATTGGTCCCTTCTTGATCTGTCGTCCCACCACCTGCCAGTGAGGAAAAAGTTGTGTTGGCTGATGGTATCTATTTTTTTGGGGGGCAATTTGATAGACGAATACTGTATCTAGTTTATTTACTTTATACACACATTGCAAACACTTGTATGCATGCTGGAGCCACAATAGCCCAGCTGTTGAAGGGTTCTCCATGACAGAGGCAATAAACTAAAAAAAAAAGTCCATATATATAGGTTTGCAATAAGACTGATCCTAAAACTGAAAAGTTGGAATAGGAGGAAAGGCTGAGTGAACTTAACATCACAACACAGGAGAAACAATAGAGTGTTACATGATCACAAAATATAATATTCTTAGAAGTAGTAATAAGTTAAACAAAGCCGAGATGTTTTGATGAAGAAATGGAAGAACAAGAGGGTATGAATAGAAGCTAGAGACACAGGTCTGTCATTGAAGTAGTCGTTCATTTCTTTAGAGAACAGTATGAGTACAGTACTAAATAATTTGAAATTATTAAATCAAAAAGATAGTTTTGATTAACTCCATTCAAAGTTTTAAAATTTGGTTAGATAACAAAAAAAGGAAGGTTAGCTAAAGTCAATGCTTTAAGTGACTTGACAAAATAAAAGGCAAGATCTTGGAGTTGATGCTCAACCCTGTATACACAGCATGATATTTACACATATACACATGAATACAGTGCTTTCCTAATGTTACTGGAAGAAATGACAAATACATGTTGAAAAGCTTACCTGGAGGTTGACACCCAGATATGGGGGGTTGGGGACTGAGCGCTCACTGTCACGATATGCCAACTCAAACAGCCCTGTGTCTGCTGTCTTGTTGTGCTTATAGTCCACCACCACTGTAAAATATCTGTAGCCATCATAACTGCATTGGTAAAATACAATTTAGGGTGCAAAAGGGTGTCTTAAATGGAAAAGAATATGGCTGGAAAAATATAGTGAGTGGAGTCATGTGCCTCAGTGACATAGATGAGAATATTACAAACCACATCAACAAATTTTCAGAGGACACAAAGCTCTATGGTAAAGTAAGAAGCAAAAACGATGTTGAGGCCTTATGAAAAGATGTACATGAAGTTTACAATACAGTGGTCCCTCCGTTTACAAATTTAATCTGTTCCAAGAGACAGTTCGTACACCAAAAATTTGAAAACCGAAACAAATTTTTACCATAAGAAATAATGTAAATTGAATTAATCCGTTTCACACATCCAAAAATATTAACTTAAAAATACATTTGATATGGAATACTACCAACAGGTATCTCACCTTTATTGAGGATTCTCGTTGGCGTATGGAAGATGGTGAGGAGAGGGGAAGGTGAAGGAGGAAGAGAGGTTTAAGTGTTTGGAAGGGGAGGGGAGGTTATACTTCCATTATAAACTCAGGCAGTGATGACATTTCTAGGGTACTCTCTCTCTCTCTCTCTCCTACGTTTTGCAAGCACACCACTAGAACCTGATTGTGGCTCACTGCTTGCCTGTCTTACTAGGCATCTGTCTAAAGACACTTATTTTTCCCTACGTTTTAACATTTGTCTGCAGTGAGACATCACAGTTATTCATTATTAATGATCTCTTGTTTTCCTCCATCGTTATCCTCACAAAAATATTCTTAGGCTGAACTTTACCACTTAATTTCCTGGGACCCATGGCATGATATATACTAAGAACTTTTATGTTCAGAAACCAAAAAAAAGCAGGAAAAACAATGAAATTCTTCACAAAGAATTCAAGCGTGGTCATCACTAGGCGGGATACACTGATACAGATATGCGGGAGCAGAACCACGAGATCGTCGACCCATACATGTATCAACAAACTCGACAACCGAGTCAAATTTTATGAGGAAATTAACTTCGAAAACCAAAAAATTCATAAAGAGGGTCATTCATCAATCTGAGGTTCCACTATATTAAACTAAATGGTCTTTAATATTAAAGACTGGTTGCTCCCAATCTCACATGGTTACTCCCTAAAGAAAGTATTATAGCAGAAGCTAAAAGTGAGTAAAAGTCGCTTGTGCTGCAAAACACTGCCTGGCAGTCTTAGTCATGCAAAGTACAGTAGTGCTTGAAAACCTTATAAATATATATTAATGAACCTGTCAGAGATCATTTTGAGCTGGACTGGGCATTCTACAATGTCTTTCTCACATTAGTATGACCCAGCAAGGATGTTTGAAAGATCACTGCTGCACTGGTATAGACTGCTCACTTACCCTGACTGAGCATAACCCTAGCCAGGATGACCATGGCAAGTGGAGCAACGAAATGGGATTGCTCAGAAACTTTCCCCCTGTAATGTATTACTGTACTTGTGTAAATATATTATGTTGTTATAGCTTTGTTATATGTGGTGGCAAAGGTGCTTAGGTGGTGGCAATGGTGCTCAGGTGATGGCAAAGGTGCTTAGGTAGTGGCAATGGTGCTCATGTGGTAAAGACTGTACTCATGTTATGATGATGTTTTATGTGTTGAGAGTGATGGTGCATCAACCCAAGCAATAATACTTTAGTAAAAACAATAGTGCCTGTGCAATCTAAATGTGTCTTTAGTAATGTAAATCATGCCTCTGATCCTGTAAATAATCTTATTTCATGATACAGCTTTTATCTCAGAACAAATATATGGGTGTTAAATTCATATTATCTACTTGTTTACAATTAATTACTTTCAGAGAAAAAAAAAATCAGTCTACAACTTTGTCTGTGGTTAGGCCAACATGTTTTGCTCAAACTTTCTCTTTGCTGCATGACTCGGCTGCATGCAAGAAAATGGTACCTTTGATGACATCATGGAGGCACTGGGCACACATGCGGCGCGTGACACTGGTGGTGGCAGCCATACATGGTGACGAGTTGATCTCTATTAACCAAGGCCTGTCGGTACACATAACATGCATATTTAAATACTCCCTCGTGTACTTCACAGAGCTCATACAAAAAAAAAGGCCATTATCTTGTGAAGAATTATATGCATGAACAGTGCATTCCAAATAAAGGTGTTACTGAAAGTTTTGTTCACTATTTATTTGAAATACAAATATGTATACTGTACTGTACTTTTAAATTTAAACAATAAACATCAGGACTAAAGTTACCTGAGGTCTTCGGTTAGCATGAAATCTGCACCAAACAGCTCAAAACCATGTTTGAAGGAATCCATCTCAACCTGTGCAGCAAGCATAGCAGCTACCAGAGCATCACGCATCCCAGGGTAGATCACCTCTTCCCACATTCCCTCCTTCTTAAGCCCCCTGTCGGACACACACCTTGTCAACATATGGTCCTACACATATTACTGACTTCCTCAATACTAATACAAGTAAGAACTGCTAAAATTAGAACTGGAGGAAACATTAAGTTAGAGACTGTATATACAATGTACATTTAGTATTTATTTGCAAGTAAAATAAACAAAAAAAAGGAAAATTATAAGGTTCAAACCTATTTTTTGTCAAGTAGAGTAATTACCAAAGCTTACTGTTTAGTTAAAAATGGTGTGCCAGTGCCAACCACATAAGTGGCCCCTTAAAGGAATGAAGTCTAGTAACAAGGAAAGATATGACCCACCTGAGGTACTCCTTAAACTGTTGACAGTCCCACATGTTTTCGTCAGGAAGCTCGCCGCTCCTCTCCCCATTGAGGTATTTACACTGGATAGCATTGTTGCTAAGGTGGATGGCCTCGTTGTTGTTGGTGAGGTCGTATTGCTGCGAGCAGAACCTCAAGTAGCACTCCCTGCCAACACGTCCACACTTCCATCAACTAACAACTTCATGTATACCAAGAGTTATGATGCCTGGAGTCTATCAGGTCTCTATATGTTCAAATACAAGACGATTTGTCAGATATTCTTTGATAATGCTAATGTTCAGTTTAAGAATTATGTCTTTTATATACTTAAGAGTTCTATAATTATAATAATAATAATAATAATAATAATAATAACAATAGTAGTAATAATAATAATATTTTATTCATAAAATACGCATATATAAGAACATAATAATGGTATATTTGAAGGTACTGTATACTGTTTCTAACTTATACCGGTTTTTGCAGGAATATAATTTTGTGCAAATTGAGGGCTGGCAGTACTGTATATAAATTTATGCTTAAAATTTTTTATAACTACCACCTATCCCTAATGGTGATTTTGATACCAATCAAAAGCCTTACTTGTATACCCAGACATGAAGTGGATTCCAATCGGTGATCATAAACCACTGGCGGATGTCAAATTTGGTGTTGTGGATGAGAAGTGGGCGCTCTGCCAGGAATCAATCATGTCAGTAGCATATAGGGCCATACAGTTCATTATTTACATTTCAGTAACACACAAAATATATAACGGTAAATGCTGAAATCAGTGTGTTTTATGCAAATTTAGAAAATTGTTAGAATAGCCTGAAAGTGTTGTACAGTATATGAAAGAATGTTAGAGAAATAATTTATAAATCACAAAAATCACAAAAACACTGATCCAAGTTCACTATGTGGAAAATCCACATTTGAAAAATTTGAAAAGGCTGAAATTTTTTTTGGCTTAATTTACCTTAATCAGAGCAAGGCAGAGAGTAAGCTATATCTTTCCTCATATAGCTCACTCTTTATTTTACTCTGATGAAGGCGAATTGAGCCAAAAACGCATTCAGCGTTCTCTAATTTTTCAAATACGTTTTTTCAGTGTATATGTATATATGCTGAAAATGTATATGTATTTTCAGCGTATATATGTATATATAATATATGTATATATATATATATATATGTATATATATATATATATATATATATATATATATATATATATATATATATATATATATATATATATATATATATATATATATATATATATATATATATATATATATATATATATACTGTATTAGAAAACATACTGTACACTATTTGCATTCATAACTTTAATGTTATCAGATAATTTAATAATATTCAAAGTAAAATTCTTTGTACACATTACAATAGTATCTCATCTGGAGAAATATTGTAATATTAAATGCAAATACAAATTTCTTCTTTTTTTAATCAATTTCATGTATAGTATATTATATTGCAGTTCTCATTATTGCATGTGTAACAATTATTACTAACATTAATAGCACTCACTTATTATTTACAATGATCTTGAAATGTCGTGAACCTGCACAAGTTCTGATGAAATTTAATAATAATAATAATAATAATAATAATGATATTGATACAATAATTTATGAGCTAGTGAGTGAAAGATCAGTTACCATGTGTTATTATGGAACCAATGTGAACATTAGGAGGAGGAGGGAGACCCTTACCCATGTACTTTTGCACGACGTACTTGGTCTCGTATATGAGCGGGGATTGTACAAGAGCCAAGATCTCCTCCAGGTGGTTCATCATAAAAATTCCCCGGCCTCTCGACTGTGCCCCAGGTTTCACGATCCACAGGTTCCTCAGTCCGTCCATAGAGAGCTGCGGCCAGTAGGGAACCACACGCTCCAGTGCTGATGCACATTCTGACACCAGTGCCTGCAGGAGGGAGGGAAAAACCATTATAGGAAGAATTGAAAAACAATGCCTAAAAGAGATACTGTATACTGGTATCAACACGAACACTCTCCCACCACCACCCATACCCATGATGTGGGTTGTGGTGGGAGTGTTAGTCCATGGTTTACCTGAGTTTACCTGAGAGCCACTAACACTAGTGGCCTCGACGAAGACAGGAAGCCGGTGGCTTGTCGAAGGTTGCCTTGCCATGATGATCATTTCCAGCTGTACCTTAAAGGTTAACAGGTGTGGGAGGTGGTGGGACAGGGTTCACCCATGGCATGGGGGGTGCTGTTGGGAGTGTTCGTTCATGGTATGATGTGATTGTGTGAGTGTTTACCCATGGTGTGTGGGGCAAGTGCTCACCCATGGTGTGTGGGGTGGTAGAGGGCCAACCACTCTATGGAGGGTTTTCCCGCCAGTACCAGACCAACGGTCACAAATATGGCACCCCAGCCACGGGTCTCGGACCATTTTCCTTGAGGAAGAGCTAAAATTAGAATAAATCTCCTGGTAATTGGTGGTAGAATGAGGGTTGTTATTACTGGCATCTTGACCTTGTAGGGGTAGGCATCCTCCACCTCTACTACAGGATATGGTGCCCTAGGAGAGGGTTGGCATCCTCGCTCCTCCACCCCCTCCTCCCAGGGTGTACGGTGTCCTGGGGAAGGTAAGTCCCCCTCACCCTTCCACCTCCCCTCTCCCCATAGGGATATGCAAACAGGACAAACAATATATCAATTTTTTTTGTGATATATACAAGAGTTGTTACATTCTTGTACAACCACTAGTATGCGTAGCGTTTCGGGCAGGTCCCTGGAATACGATCCCCGCCGCGAAGAATCGTTTTTACAACCAAGTACACATTTTACTGTTGAGTTAAACAGGCTACAGTTAAGGATTTGCGCCCAGTAAATCCTCCCCGGCCAGGATACGAACCCATGACAAAGCGCTCATGGAACGCCAGGCGAGAGTCTTACCACTGCACCACGGAGACTCACCGAGATCTACTATATGCCAAATCTACTTTGACATATAATTGTGCAATTTACTCTTGTGTTACAAAAATCGTATTCAATGATTATACACACACACATGAACAATTAATTATATATATATTTTGTATGTGTGTGTGTGGGAGGAATGGGAAGATTTGGAAACTAGAGGTTATTAGGAACAAATTCACAAGGGCCGTGATGAGGGTTTGAACCTACGTCTGAGAGGATCCCAGACGCTGCCTTAATTGACTGAGCTACGACATTTTGTTCATTTGATGCATCACGCTATTGTGATTTCTGTGTGTAATAGAGGTTATTAAAACTGCAGTACCTGGCAGTACTGACAAGCAATAAGACAATAGAACTTGGTAACAATGTTGATGTCAAGAAAGGATTTATTAGTGGAAAGTGCCAAGCCATTACGACTACTGTATATAGTACTTGGAAGGGATCAGGATAAAGATTTGGGTTGGGATGGGGGAAAGGAATGGTGCCCAACCACTTCGACGGTCGAGGACTGAACGCCAACATGCATGAAGCAAGACCGTTGCTCCACCCTCCAGCCCAAGTGGTTGGGCACGTTGATGTCAAATGACCACAACACTTTGAGATGCTGCTTCAGAGCTCTCAAGTTTCAACAATTTCCTTTTCCTGGAGAAGCTTTGTATATCTTCCCTGAAGCTCAGTAAAGTCGTCCCACTGGGCAGGAAATATGACCCTGTAAAATGTCTTAAGAAAAAATAACGAGAGAATCACTAAAACAAAACATTTATTTATTTATTTATATACAAGTAGGTACATTGGGTTTGTGAGAATGCATAGCATAGTATTTACAACCTTGTAAAGCATCTTTTAATATAAAGTTGTTGTATATTTAATACATCTTTTAATATAAATATTTTCTTTGTATAAATCTACACAAAACAACCTCCAAAACCACAAATGTGCTAGAGTTGGAGAAGCAAAGATTTCATAAAAAAAAATGAACACAATGGTGTGTATGATGATATCTCGTGATGCAGGAAACTGATCAAATATCGAAATAGAATGAATAGGCGAACAGCTTCCACATTTTCTCAGTCGTCAGCATAGCTTGTGACTAGAGTGCCTTAGCAAGCACCTCACCTGCAACTGTGTCGAGGTGGCCACCTTGATCTTCTTGTCCATGTGAACGATCTTGTAGTGGGCGGTGAGGAGGGAGTCCCACTCGAGGTCCCGGAGGCTGGGCGGCGGCGGGGCGTCCAGATCGTCATGACAGCAAGACTGGATGTACTGCTCCACGTGGGCCAACGCCTGACGCACTCGCTTCATCGGCACCTGCAACCAGACACCCTTCGTCAGCTGCCGTTTGATCGTTATACCCTTCGTCAGTAGTTCGTCTCACACATATATAAATAAATAAATAAATAAATTGTCATCTCGCCAGCAGCTGTTTAGCACGTTAATCAAGCTAGCTAGCTAGGTCGCGTGCGGGCGCTCTCTCTCATTGCGTTGTGAAGATCACAGTCTGTGTTGTGAAGATCAATGTGATCGCAGGCCAGTGTTGTGATCATAGCCAGTGGTGTCTTCAGCACCTCTCTAACATCCATAACCACTTTCTTACTGTTATGAATATCTTCCATTACCTCAGAGATGCAGTACAATATGCCTACTGAATTTTCCTTATATATCTATGCTTTCGTTCTTACTATAAAGTGCAACACAGCTCTTGTACTCATTCTATATAATATTTAATCTGAGAAATATAGAATTACTAATGACAATGCTGAATTCTGCGTAACAGAAAAAATGCAGCCACTACCACTGCCTTGAGACCCTTCACCCAGAGCCCTCACACGTCTCAGCTGATGCTAGGTAAGATAAACCTCTTTTGACACCTCTTTTGACGTATATATATATATATATATATATATATATATATATATATATATATATAGATACATAGTATATATAAACTACACCCTATATATATAAGGGTGACACTGGCCAAGGGCTGGTGGAGACAAGATCATAGAAAGGAGCTGGATCGCGGTGACAAACCTCGCCGTGAGGGTCGGAGATGGCCTGCGGGCCGTGGGTGTCATGGCGCTCCGTCACCCACTTGAGCACGTTGAGGCAGGCGGTGAGGCGGTAGTCGTGGATGAAGGCGGTGCGCTCGTCCTCGTGGCCGATGCAGTAGCCGCGGGGCACGAAGGTGTCCACGCTGGCCGCCTCGCTGAACCAGTGCAGCTGCTGCAGCGTCTCGCACAGCCCGTACTGCGAGAAACCAAGACATCTATTACCAGACCACACACTAGAAGGTGAAGGGACGACGACGTTTCGGTCCGTTCTGGACCATTCTCAAGTCGATTGTTCTTCAGCTACGTTATTGTAACTCATCGCCTGCACATCTATTACCATACAACATCTCCTGTGCCAGGTAAGTAAGACGACCTCGCCATAGCCCGTGCTGATTGGAACGTTTTGTGCCGAGTAGATGACTCTAAAACAACAATATTACCATACACACATACCAGTCTCGTATTATTTGGCGTGTTCGATTACACAGTCAATAGTTCATTCAGTTATATTACATAATAGGGTAAACTGTTATTACTTCACTATACCGTGTTGCTGTGAAAAAAAGTTGGACAATAATGGTGTATAATAATGCACCAGCTGTCCCCTCATGCGGCCATATTGCCTCCCCTCAATCATTCAGACTGGTATCCAGCTCTCCCGGTACTCAAGCACTCTGCCACTTTAATGCTCAACAAGTAGGTTCAAATACTAAAAATTCATTCCACGTGCGATGTTTATATATTACATAAAACAAATTATATAAGAAATTAGATGTTTATAGTTTTTTGCCTTTCCTTCCTTGGTATACACACACACACACACAGGGGCCGGTGGCCGAGCGGACAGCATGCTGGACACGTGATCCTGTGGTCCCCAGGTTCGATCTCGGGCGACGGAGAGAAACAATGGGCAGTTTCTTTCACCCTATGCCCCTGTTACCTAGTAGTAAGTAGATACCTGGGAGTTAGCTGTTACAGGCTGCTTCCTGGGGTGTGTGTGTGTGGTGTGGAACAAATAGTAGTAGGTAGAAACGGTTGATTGACAGTTGAGAGGCGGGCCGAAAGAACAGAGCTCAAACCCTGCAAGCACAACTAGGTGAATACACACACACACACACACACACACACACACACACACACACACACACACACACACACTCCAACAACCATTACCAGAAAAAAAATTAAATATCCTTTGTTCTGCCTCGGCTACCGAGCCACTATTTTACTCAGAGGAAATTAGCTGACAATGAAAACAGGGACTCCAGAAGCCTCCCCTTTAAATACATAATGTTGAGGAAAGGAGGACCGAGGGAGACGGAAGACCAAGGTGAGGAAGGAGATGATGAAGATGATGGTAAGAAGGTTGTGTTGGAGGTCCCCCCCTTCCTTAGACCATCACCAGGATGCAACCCACAACAGTTGTCTAACTCTCGGGTGCCTATTTACTGCTGGTGAACAAAGGCAACAGATGTAATATAATAATAATAATAATAATAATAATAATAATAATAATAATTATAATAATATTTATTCAAAAGAATGTGTCTACATAGACCATAGTAGTAATGTATAATTGTAGTGACAGGAGTTACATATACTAATGAGGTCACTATTACGCAAGGAAATGTTGTGAAAATGAATGTTGCCCAAACGCCTTCGTCATAAGGTGTTTGAATTGAGTTGCACAAGCAACCTCCCGGTTTTGAAGCAACTATGCTGACCACTGCGCTAGTGTTGGGCTTGAGGTCTGCCAACTTTTTGAAGGGTTACTAAGGCCTCTGCACCAGCTTACTGATCAACCGAGTGTACTTTAGTTGCAAACAATGGTCAGGATTAAAATGTACTCTTAGTGCATATACATCGAGACTAGCACACCTCTAGGTGTACTGTATACACGGGATGTATACTGTATACTTTTATATTCTCTTTAGGAGGACGGGCTGCCACCTTCACGGGAGAAATGATAGAAAATTTGAACAATAACTTAAAGAAAACGGAGTGATGAAGATGAAATACAAAGGTAAACTTAAATAAGGGTCGATGCACAATTTATAATAATAATAATCAAAATACATTATAAAAGAGATGGAAGAATGGAGCGGTTAGAATACGCCTCTACATATAATAATTGGTTCTATCGGGGACACGAAGACTGTGAATATATAAACTTCAGACTTATATCGAGGTCCCCCAAGGTCAAACTCTTGTCCCTCCCAGGACGCAACCACACAACACTTGCCTAATTCCCGGGTACCGATTACTACTAAGTGAACGAAGCATCGGGTGAAAGGGCAGCGCAGTGGTCATCACAGCCAGAATATAACCCCCACCAACGTTTCCTTACCCCTCATGTTCACCTAGCAGTAAATAGGTACCTGGGGATTTAGACCACTGTTGTGGCCTCCTGGGGAAGCTCAATCGCTGACCTAATCCTAGGAGGACCTTGATATGCAGAACAGACTTCCTGTTCCACACAATGGGAAACCATAGAAGACAATGACACAGCCTAAATGTTATTAGAGAGAGCGAGAGAGCGGAGAGAGAACATGATGTGTGTGTGT
>WNGS01021324.1:2631567-2644653 GCA_020271785.1 Procambarus virginalis | reverse complement strand
GTTAGCTAAATACCACTTTACCGACCGCGCGTGCTTGGCTGAGTGGACAGCGCTCAGGGTTCGTAGTCCTATGGGTCCGGGATCGATTCCCGGCGGAAACAATGGTCACCCTGATGCACCTGTTCACGTAGCAGGGAATAGGTACCTGGGAGTTAGCCAGCTGCTACGGGTTGCTTCCTGGAGATGTGTGTGTTTGAAAATTAGGATTAAAGACTTGTCCGACACGCTATGCGTGCTAGTGGCTGTACAACAATGTATGAACTCTTGTATATATAAATAAATAATAAATAATATTCACACTAAGTATGCATCCTCTAAATAAACTGTGGTCTTCTCAGACAATAGTCCAGGGGCCAGATTCACGAAAGCACTTACGCAAACACTTCCGAACCTGTACATCTTTTGTCAATCTTTGGCGGCTTTGTTTCCAATTACTAAGCAGTTAATGAGTTCCGAAACACTAGGAGGCTGTTTATAACAATAACAACAATTGAATAGGAAGTTTTCATGCTTGTAAACTGATTAATAAATGTATCCAAAGCCGTCAAAGATTGAGGAAAGGTGTACACGTTCGTAAGTGCTTGCGTAAGTGCTTTCGTGAATCTAGCCTGTGTTCCCAACAAATATGACTCGAACTCATGCCGAGATTTTCTTTATTTACAGAATATTACCAAGTACTAATATATAAATTATTTATCTACTAATCTCCAAACATCTGTAGAATATAAACTTTCATATATTTTTAATCCCGATCAAAGTTTACAGACGCAATATGAACAAGATAAATATGATAAGATGAAATTAAAAATAATGAATTATTTATTGTCAGTTTTCTTCTCGCACGTTCTATCTAAACCTTTTATAAATTCTTAAATGAAAGTTAGAAGCAAATCGACGAGATATTTTGAATCCTATAATATTCCAGGATGCTAAACGCATATTTAAAATTATAAAATCTTGTGTAGATTACTTCAAAGCAACTGTAAAACATATCAAGGCTTCTGCAGCTCGAGGTTTAGTGCCCTTATCAATGATTTCCCAAGCACCTTCCCCCCGTCCCATCCCAAATCCTTATCCTGACCCCTTCCAAGTGTTACGTAGTCGTAATGGTTGGGGCTTTCTCCTGATAGGTCCCTCCGTGTTTACTGTTTATAAAACACGACAGATGACCTCCTCTCCTGCAGGTAAGGGAGGGCAGGCAAGCTCTCCGGCAGGTGAGGGAGGGCAGGCAAGCTCTCCGGCAGGTGAGGGAGGGCAGGCAAGCTCTCCGGCAGGTGAGGGAGGGCAGGCAAGCTCTCCGGCAGGTGAGGGAGGGCAGACAAGCACCCCTGCAGGTGAGGGAGGGCAGGCAAGCTCTCCGGCAGGTGAGGGAGGGCAGGCAAGCTCTCCGGCAGGTGGGGGAGGGCAGGCAAGCTCTCCGGCAGGTGAGGGAGGGCAAGCAAGCTCTCTGGCAGGTGAGGGAGGGCAGGCAAGCTCTCCTGCAGGTGAGGGAGGGCAGGCAAGCTCTCCTGCAGGTGAGGGAGGGCAGACAAGCACCCCTGCAGGTGAGGGAGGGCAGGCAAGCTCTCTGGCAGGTGAGGGAGGGCAAGCAAGCTCTCTGGCAGGTGAGGGAGGGCAGGCAAGCTCTCCTGCAGGTGAGGGAGGGCAGGCAAGCTCTCCTGCAGGTGAGGGAGGGCAGACAAGCACCCCTGCAGGTGAGGGAGGGCAGGCAAGCTCTCCTGCAGGTGAGGGAGGGCAGACAAGCACCCCTGCAGGTGAGGGAGGGCAGGCAAGCTCTCCTGCAGGTGAGGGAGGGCAGGCAAGCTCTCCTGCAGGTGAGGGAGGGCAGACAAATTCTCCTGCAGGTGAGGGAGGGCAGGCAAGCTCTCCTGCAGGTGAGGGAGGGCAGACAAGCACCCCTGCAGGTGAGGGAGGGCAGACAAGCACTTTATAACTAAATTATTTTACGCTTTCCCCAGAATTAATCTTGTGAAGCTGATACATATTATGTTGTTTCGTTTGCATGATGTTAAATTATTTACGTTTTTAATTCCCCATGTAAATGTGTTTATTAACGGGGAAATGCACTCATGCCAAACTTTTAAACTGCATAATTCATGGTATTATATTTTTAAATATTCAAAGTAGCTCATGCTACCCTCCTTGCCGTTGAGAGAGCTTAACTACATGCAATGGCAGAATTTATAATTTAGGGCGGTGAATATTCAAGATATTTGAGCTGCATTAGAGCTACCTGTATATGTTAAGAGTGTGTGTGTGTGTGTGTGTGTGTGTGTGTGTGTTGTGTGTGTGTGTGTGTGTGTGTGTGTGTGTGTGTGTGTGTGTGTGTGTGTGTGTGTGTGTGTGTGTGTGGTGTGTGTGTGTGTGTGTGTGTGTGTGTGTGTGTGTCAATGGTTGGAGGCCAGCCACTTGTGGTTAACCTCACCTAATTTTGCAGGGTGAATGATCTAGGGTATGAGACGGACCTAGGGTGGTCGGGGGTCAGTTCCCTTGGACCTATAAGAAGGGACGGGGGGGGGGGGGGGAATAGACCCAACAGTGGCCTCCATTCCCCTCCCCCCCACCACCATAGTGAAAGGTAGCTGGCCGAAACCCTGGATTTCTTCACTAGAAAAGATGAACGTGAATTCAATGTTGCATTTTCTGAGACACAGATAAACAAGAGGGAGATGAAAGAGTGGGTGTGACTGTGGGAGAGAGGGAACGTGGGAGACAGACCAGCGTGCAACAGATACCTACCTCCCCTTCCCCCGTAGTAAACCGCGTAGTAAACCCCGTAGTAAACTAAATACGAAACGTCATCGAAACGTTCTGGAATTGCTTATGGCTTTATCGTACAATCAACATAGGTTGTTAAAGGGAACAATTCTTATTTAACGCAGTTCTTCCAAACAGATTATATTTTAACATAGCAGCGTCTATGGTTTCATAAGGTGAAGTTGTGTGTGAGTTGTATCGTGTGTGAAGAATGACAAGAGCGAAGGGGGGGAAGTGACATAACAGGGTCACCTGATTTATGGCAGTGATGCCAGAGTGACCCGTCAGAGAAACTCGCTGTGCAAGGCCGGTTGTGCAGGTGTGGAACAACCGGGGACTTTGTCCTAATATAAATCACATGTTATAAGGTAGGGAGGTGTTGATGAATTCGCAGGTGTGTGATTACCTAGGAGTAGTTACAGGATCGTCCTGTAACGGGACTTCACCAGTAACGACAAAGAGTACTGGTGCCCCTACTTCCCGGTACTCTTTGTCGTATATCGCTTTGAAACAACTGACGTTATTTTTTCCTCCACAACCTTCTCACTCGTTCCAACCGTCTATCACTGTTTGCATCAGTGAACTTGCTAATGTTTTTTTTTCGGCGGCTTTGTTTATTAACTCTGAACCTATGGCCTCTTGTTCTTTAAGTTGCTGTTTGTAAACATTCTTCTTTGTCTATTTTGTCAATTCCTGTTACTATTTTATACGTAGTGATCATATCACCTCTTTATCTTCTCACTTCTAGCTTTTGAATATTAACACCTCCAACCTCTCCTTGTAGCTATTGTTTGTTTCTAGTTCCGGAATCCATTTAGTTGCATATCTTTTCACCTGTAGTCTAATTTATTGATGTGCTTCTTAAGATAATGGGCACAATACAACCACTGCATAATATCCATCCACTACGGGCTCACCATAGCCCGTGCTACCTGGAACTTTTTGTTCCAGGTAGCGAATCTTTAACAACAACAACCACTGCATATTCCAATTCGGTCTCACAAAGGTCGTAAAAATATCTTTAATATTATGTCATGAATGTTATTACGTCATGCTATGTATTCTCACAACCCAATGTACCTTCTTGTATATAAATAAATCAATAAATCAATCAATAAATGTATTTAAAAGCGATTCTAAAGTTGGAAAGTTAAGATGAAAGACGAAGAAACATTATTTTGTTGTGAAAACGAAAT
Source organism: Procambarus virginalis (assembly GCA_020271785.1). Taxonomy (NCBI): domain Eukaryota; kingdom Metazoa; phylum Arthropoda; class Malacostraca; order Decapoda; family Cambaridae; genus Procambarus; species Procambarus virginalis. Next base: position 2,640,700 of record WNGS01021324.1, on the reverse strand, counting down.
AATTGCAGACTACATGAAGTCAAAGCTGGTAAAAAGCTTCTGATATTGTGTATGGTGCTTGGGTGAAAAGTTTGAATAACGTGACTTGGTGTGTTAATTAAATAAATTCAATTAATAAGAATATTTAATTTACTTTCCTTGTAATAATTATTACCGGATGTGAATAATTATTCAGCTGGAAGCATTCAGTATTAATAAATTGAATTCAATTATTCAGTGCAAGACAATTTTTTTCATTTACGATGTAATGGTGAATTGACATTGAAGTTTACTGTCAGTTGTCATGTGTTCAGCAGGATTTTAAGATTTACAAAGTGTGACATTGAGGTACCATGCCACCGGTCCTGTCATGTCATAGGTATCATGTTATGTAATAGGTATCATGTCATGGTGTCATAGGGGAGCCGGTCGACCGAGCGGACAGCACACTGGACTTGTTATCCTGTGGTCCCGGATTCGATCCCGGGCGCCGGTGAGAAACAATTGGCAGAGTTTCTTTCACCCTATGCCCCTGTTACCTAGCAGTAAAATAGGTACCTGGGTGTTAGTCAGCTGTCACGGGCTGCTTCCTGGGGGTGGAGGCCTGGTCGAGGACCGGGCCGCGGGGACACTAAAAGCCCCGAAATCATCTCAAGATAACCTCAAGATCTCAAGATAACCTCATATCAAGGATCATGAGGAAGAGAAGGTAATAGTCATGAGGTGGCCCCACGCTAGTGATTGTTGTTCCATATATGCGGAACGCACTCAGCCTGCTCCCCTACGCCCCACCGGTCACAATATGCCATTGCAGTAGTGCTAATTAAGCCCGAGGTGCATTTCATGACGAGGGTGAAGGTTTTTTTTCTACAGGTGAGTACAGAAATAAACGACTTGCGACATATGTTACAGGCTACGAGTTTCCGCTTCCCATAGCTCATGGTAAGCCTGACTTTAGTTTTCCCTAGAACATGGCTAACAACCAGCTACCTAATTACAGCTGGGTGAACAGGGGCAAACAGATACGAATTGGTGTCTGGTTAAACCTCCCTGGCCAGGACTCAAGCCCAGACCAAATCGCTTGCGAGGCACAGGCAAGTGTCCGCTTGGACTGGTCGGTTCAGTGGCTTCCTCCCTTGTTGGTGGATCGGCGTTCGATCCCTGATGGTTCAAGGAGTTCAGGGCAATTCCTTCACATTCCTAATATCCTTTCACGCGTTATTATTAGCTCACCTCCTGTTGCCTCTACTCGAAGACGAGGCTACCTAGCAGTAAATAGGTACCTGGGAGTTAGACAGCTGTTATAGGCTGCTTCCTGGGTGTGTGTGTGAGTGTGTGTGTGTGTGTGTGTGTGTGTGTGTGTGTGTGTGTGTGTGTGTGTGTGTGTGTGTGTGTGGTGTGTGTGTGTGTGTGTGTGAGTGTGTGTGTGTGTGTGTGTGTGTGTGTGTGTGGTGTGTGTGTGTGTGTGTGTGTGTGTGTGTGTGTGTGTGTGTGTGTGTGTGTGAAAAAATGATGGTTGACTGACAGTTAAAAGGCGGCCCGAAAGAGCAGAGCTCAACCCCGCAAGCACAACTCGGTGAATACACACACACACACACACCACACACACACACACACACACACACACACACACACACACACACACACACACACACACACACACACACACACACACACACACACACAAAAACTTTCCAACAGAGATATCACCAAATTCTTGCTAGCCAACTTGGGTATTGAAGTTACCCCTTTGCAATCTTGAAATGAGAAATTCCCTTTTTCGTGAGTCTTGATCAGGGCCACCGGAGCACTGATGAGGTCTTTGTCGGGAGGGAAGTGGTCAGCATACTCATATGAAATGATGAAAGGGGTAAGCATACTGTCTCGGGAGGATGGGGAGAGGATAATATCTGAAGGGATGGAAGGGCTCAACAACTGTCCCGGGAAGCTGGGACGGGACAATACCTGACGGAACGGGTCAAAAGTCTAGGACGGGCTGGCAATACCTGTGAGAGTAAGCAGGACGCGACGACACATGGAGGAGTCTCCAGCACCACACATTGGGTCGTCGTGGTGACGTGTTCCTGAGCCAGATGACTGCTGAAGCTGCTCCTGCAGGAGCAACAGCAGTCCCTCCTGTCACCAGTTAACTGCTCCGCTGGCAACTGTTGCTTCGGGCGGCGCGGGAGTGACTTGGCCTAAGTTGGGAGTTAGAAGACTGAGCCAACACACATGGCTCACTACTGCACTATACTGCCCCGCCACTTACTACAGACGACGCCTCCTGCACCATACTACAACACATCACCACACTAACATATACTATCAGCCACCGGCCACACACCATCGCCACCAGCCAATAGTAAACTATCCCCAGACGCTACCATCAAGTAGTCTTATCACACTCCACCAAGTGGTCAACACAGCTTCCCTTATCCAGGTGGCAAGTGGGGTCACGTGGGCTGGTGTAAGGTAGGGGAGGCGAGATGTGTGAGAGAGGGAGTGTGAGAGTGGCAGCGACGCACGTCCGGCTATAACCGTGGTAAAGGCGACACTGACTCCCTGGCGACGATCCCACCAGCTGCTGCTGCTGGTGCCAACGTTGACTGACCCAGAGATACTATCCATTCCTCAGTCTCTCTCTTTATTTTTATTTTCTCACTTTTTAATTTTCACTCCTTTTATTTGCCCTCTATTACTTCCAAAATAGCATATTATTCCCAGCGTCGTTATGACCTCCCTTAATTCAATATAATCTCGCATCAAAGCCCTCATTTCTTTTTATCAACACATTAAAAACAATGGTCCCGGTTAAAAAAAAAAATCTAAATTTGGACTACGAGAGAGTGCAGGTTGGTACCCGTGGGCGCAAAATACACTGATGTTCTTCGCCTCGTCAGTAGAGAGTAGCACTCGCCGTCAAAAAATCTACCCGCAATCTACCACTGACAAACCTCACCTGTTACAGATTTATATCCTATGCAGGGAATGGTAAATTATAATTACTGAACACATGCGTAAGTCATACGAATGTAATAATTAGCCTGCGATAGAATTTTGTTTATGCATCTTTTTAGCGTGTTAATTTAGCCGTCATCATTATGATATTTGTGTGGGATGGCATCCTTACGATTGATATTAGGTTATTGCTCTCTATCTTGCAGGAGAGGTTTTCAAATGCTTCAAGAGTAGAGTTTTTAATCATAGAAACGTACGCCTCCTCCGGTATCTTTAGAAATGGTAGTTAGATGCTGTGTAGCTAGATCTGTTTGTGTACAGCTCAACCCGAATTAGCTTGTGAATGTTTCAGAAGACAGCAGAGAGTGTAGTTTGGCAGGAGAAAACCTTATAATAATAATAATAATAATTTATTTAGGAACAGTACAAACTTTCTGTTAGATTTAAAGATAGAGGTAGTACCTACAATACCTAAAGTCACTAGTACGCATAGCATTTCGGGCAAAGCTCTTATAAAATTACTCTCAAATTCTCAAGTAATGGGAATGATGCCTACTCAATATTACGTATACTATCCCTAATGGGAAGGAAATATCAACCCAAGGAGTAGAGAAGGTAGTCTTCAATTTGGTCTCGACACTCCAAATACTCTTAGAAATAGCCACTCATCCAGCAATTACTGCGTGATTAGGTTTGGGAAAGGAGGATGAAGTGTGGCGCAACCACTTAATTAATAAGCCGTTTATGCCTTAGCTGATCAAATATTATAACTACATAACTGTGATACTGTCAAGTCGTACACTGGTGTTTCATATAACCCCATTTTTTATTTATTTTTAATTATATATAATTTGATTAATCTGGATCGAGTTACGTTAGGTTAAGTTACGTTGCGTTAGGCTGGGTTAAGTCACATAGGCTTTTGCTATTTTATGCTCGGTCTGGTTATAAAATCCGTTGGCTGTCTTGTGTACAATGGCATATCCCCAACGAATTAATGACAATAAAGTACGATAGTTTTTTATTTTTTATTGTTATTTTTCTACCACAGACGTGGCCACACATTTACAATGCTAACCACATATATACATTTTCTTCTATTCTCCATGGACAGGGTGAGAGATCTGTTAAATATATAGTTGAGGGATTTATTGAATAATCAACCACAGAAGGTGATTGTACTGCTTTTAGTGATGGGATTATCAAAATTTCGCAGAATAATAGTGCTTATCATTCAATATTTCCTTTTCTGTGCCTCAGGGATGCTAGAAGTAAAGTACATTTTTACCATTTACAAACCTCCTGTGTTCCTTCCAGCCCTTTGTTACTCACCAACTCCGGAAGCTTTAATGTGCCGCAGGACATCTAACATCTTAAAATATCAAATTTAGAGTCCTACGCTGCATTAAACTGTAACTCGTTCATTTTCTTTTAAAATGGGAGCTCCATCTACGCCCGTTACCCCTACCCCCCTTTCATCCCAACACATTCAATAGCTCCCACGTTGCATGACAGATATTCGAATCTTTTTACATAAATTCCTTTCGATGTACAAATACGCTTTGAACTGCTCGAAAGAAAGGCACAGCCTACTCTTGCTATAAATTATTTTTTTCTGGTAAAACTGAGCGCAGTGTTTTAATTATATATATATATATATATATATATTATATATATATATATATATACCGGTTTTTGGATGATGGCACTATAGCTGGCACCGTAGACGACCTCTTGGCAGACATCAGGAAAATAAGGGAGCAAGAAGTAAGCCTGGGTCTTGTCCTGAACCCTTCCAAGTGTGAAGTAGTCTCCTCCAACCCAGACATCGTAGCTAGAATAAGGTCTGCCTTGCCTGGAGCCCATGTCATTAGGGCCGAGAACAGCACCCTCCTTGGAGCCCCCCTCGGGTCTAATGCCATTGAGGAGATCCTTGACAAGAAAATCGCAGACCTTAGGAGGATGGAAGACAGAATAGGTGACATCGATGCCCACGATGCTTTTTATCTCCTCACCAAATGCCTATCCCTTCCGAGGCTAACCTACTTTCTGAGGTGCGCCCCATCTTACGACAACCGAAAGCTTGAAGAGTATGACCTCTTACTGAAGACCATGCTGGAAAAAGTTGTTAATCTCTCCCTCAACGAGTGCCAGTGGAAACAAGCCACTCTTCCTGTTAGGCTCGGTGGCTTGGGTGTCCGCACCGCCACCCAAATTGCTGTCCCAGCCTTCCTGTCTTCCTCCTCAGCATCAGATGACCTGGTTAAGGAAATTCTACCTGACACCCTCAGTGATGTAGCGGGGATACAGGACCCCCACTACACGGAATGCGACACGAAATGGGGTGCCATGGCAGACCCAGCACTCAGACCAGCCATGCCGAAAGCCAAGAAACAATCCAGTTGGGACAGCCCCATTGCAGACAAAGAAGCCACAGCTTTGCTGGAGGCAGCAACAACCCCCAGTGATCGTGCACGCCTCACAGCTGTGCAGGCTCCCCATGCAGGGGACTTCCTTTTGGCAGTCCCTATGTCTGCGACAGGCACACGTCTTGATCCGCAGGAGCTCCGTATTGCAGTCGCTCTCCGTCTTGCTGCCCCTATCCACACTGTTCATAGGTGTATTTGCGGCGAGGCAGATGCTGACGAATATGGATTGCATGGCCTGCACTGTGGAAAATCTGGTGGTTGGCACACTAGACACGACGAAGTAAACGACATCATTAAAAGAAGCCTTGCCTCTGCCCAGTGTCCAGCGGAGAGAGAGCCCCGCAACCTTCTGAACCGTGACTCTGTTAGCTTTGCCGGCCGACCAGACGGAATCACACTGCGTCCGTGGAAGGGTGGCAGACAGTTGGCATGGGACTATACTTGCGTATCCACCCTGGCAGCCACATACATCAACCTCTCTGCCGGCACAGCAGGAGCCGCGGCGACACACAGAGAAAGAGACAAGTCAGCCAAGTATAGGCAATTAGATCATCGGTACAACTTCGTTCCAATAGGGTCTGAGACCCTAGGCCCATGGGGAGAGAGTGCAAGAAGGTTTCTAAAGGATCTTGGTTCCAAGCTCATTGACACCACAAGAGACCCTAGAGCGGCAAGTTTTCTCTTTCAGCGCCTCAGTGTCGCGATCCAGAGGGGGAATGCTCGCTGCATCCTCGGTTCCTGCCCAACGTCGGAGGAGTTCGAGGAAATCTACAGCCTCTAGGAAGCGAACTATTTTTGTGTCCTCTTAATGCTCATTTTTGTATACAATCAGATATGTAACTGTATAACCTTGCTTAATAAAGTGTACACCATAAAAAAGGGGGGTGGTAGGAGAAGCGAACACCCTCATGTATTCAGAGTTAAATGGCAAGTTTTTCCCTGAATGCTCTGTGTTCCCTTCTCTGAGGCTGTGGGTCCCTATAATTGCACCAGAGGTGGTACCCCCCTATATATATATATATATATATATATATATATATATATATATATATATATATATATATATATATATATATATATATGTCGTACCTAGTAGCCAGAACGCACTTCTCAGCCTACTATGCAAGGCCCGATTTGCCTAATAAGCCAAGTTTTCATGAATTAATTGTTTTTCGACTACCTAACCTACCTAACCAAACCTAACCTAACTTTTTCGGCTACCTAACCTAACCTAACCTATAAAGATAGGTTAGGTTAGGTTAGGTAGGGTTGGTTAGGTTCGGTCATATATCTACGTTAATTTTAACTCCAATAAAAAAAATTGACCTCATACATAATGAAATGGGTAGCTTTATCATTTCATAAGAAAAAAATTAGAGAAAATATATTAATTCATGAAAACTTGGCTTATTAGGCAAATCGCGCCTTGCATAGTAGGCTGAGAAGTGCGTTCTGGCTACTAGGTACGACATATATATATATATATATATATATATATATATATTATATATATATATATATATATATATATATATATATATATATATATATATATATATATTGGATATAGATTTGCAGAAGTTGGGTACAAATAGAACTGCAGAAGGCCTATTGGCCCAAGGAGTCAATAGGCCTTATATATATATATATATATATATATATATATATATATATATATATATATATATATATATATATATATATATATATAAACGGTAAACCCACCGTGAAATGGGAAATGGAATATTGAACGTTTCGGCTGGTTAGAGCCTTTCTAAACATAAACATCCTCCCCTCTCCCGCCTTTCCCTATCTCCATCTCTGACTTTCTCTGCCTGTGTGCGTTGTTTATCTGTGTTTTTCTCTTGTTTCCTGTCGCTCTCTCTCTCTTTGCCCTGGTCGACCCAGTCTCTCTACAGGCCTATCTGTCTCTATCTGTCTGTATGGCTGTCTCTCATTCTGTCTTGCCTGTCTTTTCACTACATCTCTTTTTCTCTCTTAAAAAAATATATAAGTCTACCATTGGCGTGTGTGTAGTCTGCCAGTAGGAGATAGCAATGAGATATATTAGAAAATATAATTACCCGTTTGCTTTGAGAAAGGGCCAGGACTTGAGACAGTTTTCAAAGCTGTGGGGGGGGGGGGTTCATCTGTTTTATGCTACTACGATCAAGGTATGAATCGCTGAAAATTTATGATAATTTTCCAGATCAGTGAATAATGGTATATATTACTGTATTATTTTTTTTTAAATATTCAAGTAGGTGTAGCCGACGGACAGTGTCAAAAAATCGTTGTGGGATTCAGAATGTGACCTTGGAATGTTGTTTCCTCTTTAATTTTAGCGACCATGATCACCTTATGTCCGTCCCGTACCCCTGTCCATTCTTCCTGCAAAATTGGATGAGACTAGCCCCAAGCATCTGGCCTCCAACCTTGGACAAACATTCTCTCTTACAGATAAAAAAAATTAAAAAGCTCTACAAACGTCAGTCAATAGCAAGTTATAATGTGAAATATAACAACGTAAAAACCTAGTTTTTTCCATGGCGTCAGTTACCACGAGTCTATGTCTGTTTTCGTGGAGAAGTCGTCATTAGTTTGATTGAAAAGCTTCCGTGACAGGGAGATTGATGGTAAATAGAGTGCCTACCGAAATAGACTGGAAGGATGTGTTTATGTGAGTGCGACCTCATCTATTTGTACTCGCGTGCCTGCAAGATCGAGATTTGCCTCCTGGGCCCAACCTTTTCAGCTATCGGTCGTCCAGTGCAAGGACTCCCAATCTCCTCTCATGCCATATGTATTTTTTAAATGTGTACGATGTTTGCTTGTATCATTTTGTACAATTCTTGTTCAATTCTCACTCTGTTATTCATCTTCTATACATTTGTTTCCTCCTTGTTTTTGTTGTATTCTGTATCACGTTATCCCCTTCCCTTCTATTTGGTGACATCTAGTCTCACAGAATATGCCACATAATTTTCGGACTTGTATATTTGCGGGTGTGGCCGTGTGTGCATGTCCGTTTGTATAATAATGCACGCATATGTGTGTAATTACCTAAGTGTAGTTATAGGATGAGAGCTACGCTCGTGGTGTCCTGTCTTCCCAGTACTCTTTGTCGAATAATACTTTGAAACTACTGACGGTTTTGGCCTTCACCACCTTCTCATTTAGCCTGTTCCAACCGTCTACCACTGTTTGCAAAACAAAACTTTCTAATATTTGTTGGCACCTTGTTTCCTTAGCTTGAAACTGTGTCCTCTTGTTCGTGAAGTTGCTGGTTTCAGTAATTCTCTTGTGTGTGTGTGTGTGTGTGTGTGTGTGTGTGTGTGTGTGTGTGTGTGTGTGTGTGTGTGTGTGTGTGTGTGTGTGTGTGTGTGTGTGTGTGTATTCACCTATTTGTACTCACCTATTTGTGCTTGCGGGGTTGAGCTTTGGCTCTTTGGTCCCGCCTCTCACCTGTCAATCAACTGGTGTACAGATTCCTGAGCCTACTGGGCTCTATCATATCTACATTTGAAACTGTGTATGGAGTCAGCCTCCACCACATCACTGCCTAATACATTCCATCCGTTAAACTACTCTACTGTGTGTGTGTGTGTGTGTGTGTGTGTGTGTGTGTGTGTGTGTGTGTGTGTGTGTGTATGTGTATATAACAAAAAGTATTAGGTGAAAATTATGTACGATGTGACTTGTATTCCTTCCTGTTCATTGTTCGTGAATTCAAGCATCGGCATCATTAGTCAGGATTAACGCACCAT
>WNGS01021324.1:2606587-2623661 GCA_020271785.1 Procambarus virginalis | reverse complement strand
TGTCTGTTGCATCAGTCAAGTCTCTGTTGCATCAGTCAAGTCTGTTGCATCAGTCAAGTCTCTGTTGCATCAGTCAAGTCCCTGTTGCATCAGTCAAGTCTGTTGCATCAGTCAAGTCCCTGTTGTATCAGTCAAGTCCCTGTTGCATCAGTCAAGTCTGTTGCATCAGTCAAGTCCCTGTTGCATCAGTCAAGTCCCTGTTGCATCAGTCAAGTCCCTGTTGCATCAGTCAAGTCCCTGTTGCATCAGTCAAGTCTGTTGCATCAGTCAAGTCCCTGTTGTATCAGTCAAGTCCCTGTTGCATCAGTCAAGTCCCTGTTGCATCAGTCAAGTCTGTTGCATCAGTCAAGTCCCTGTTGCATCAGTCAAGTCCCTGTTGCATCAGTCAAGTCTCTGTTGCATCAGTCAAGTCTGTTGCATCAGTCAAGTCTCTGTTGCATCAGTCAAGTCCCTGTTGCATCAGTCAAGTCCCTGTTGCATCAGTCAAGTATTTGTTGCATCAGTCAAGTCTCTGTTGCATCAGTCAAGTCCCTGTTGCATCAGTCAAGTCCCTGTTGCATCAGTCAAGTCTCTGTTGCATCAGTCAAGTCCCTGTTGCATCAGTCAAGTCCCTGTTGCATCAGTCAAGTCCCTGTTGCATCAGTCAAGTCCCTGTTGCATCAGTCAAGTCTGTTGCATCAGTCAAGTCTCTGTTGCATCAGTCAAGTCCCTGTTGCATCAGTCAAGTCCCCGTTGCATCAGTCAAGTCTCTATTGCATCAGTCAAGTCCCTGTTGCATCAGTCAAGTCCCTGTTGCATCAGTCAAGTCCCTGTTGCATCAGTCAAGTCCCTGTTGCATCAGTCAAGTCTGTTGCATCAGTCAAGTCTCTGTTGCATCAGTCAAGTCCCTGTTGCATCAGTCAAGTCCCTGTTGCATCAGTCAAGTCTGTTGCATCAGTCAAGTCTCTGTTGTATCAGTCAAGTCTCTGTTGTATCAGTCAAGTCCCTGTTGCATCAGTCAAGTCTGTTGTATCAGTCAAGTCCCTGTTGCATCAGTCAAGTCCCTGTTGCATCAGTCAAGTCTCTGTTGCATCAGTCAAGTCTGTTGCATCAGTCAAGCCCCTGTTGCATCAGTCAAGTCTCTGTTGCATCAGTCAAGTCTGTTGCATCAGTCAAGTCCCTGTTGCATCAGTCAAGTCTCTGTTGCATCAGTCAAGTCTGTTGCATCAGTCAAGTCCCTGTTGCATCAGTCAAGTCTGTTGCATCAGTCAAGTCTGTTGCATCAGTCAAGTCCCTGTTGCATCAGTCAAGTCCCTGTTGCATCAGTCAAGTCTCTGTTGCATCAGTCAAGTCTCTGTTGCATCAGTCAAGTCCCTGTTGCATCAGTCAAGTCTCTGTTGCATCAGTCAAGTCTCTGTTGTATCAGTCAAGTCTCTGTTGCATCAGTCAAGTCTCTGTTGCATCAGTCAAGTCTTTGTTGTATCAGTCAAGTCCCTGTTGCATCAGTCAAGTCTCTGTTGCATCAGTCAAGTCTCTGTTGCATCAGTCAAGTCTCTGTTGTATCAGTCAAGTCTCTGTTGTATCAGTCAAGTCCCTGTTGCATCAGTCAAGTCTCTGTTGTATCAGTCAAGTCTCTGTTGTATCAGTCAAGTCTCTGTTGTATCAGTCAAGTCCCTGTTGCATCAGTCAAGTCTCTGTTGTATCAGTCAAGTCTCTGTTGTATCAGTCAAGTCTCTGTTGTATCAGTCAAGTCCCTGTTGCATCAGTCAAGTCTCTGTTGTATCAGTCAAGTCTCTGTTGCATAAGTCAAGTCTCTGTTGTATCAGTCAAGTCTCTGTTGCATCAGTCAAGTCTCTGTTGTACCAGTCAAGTCTCTGTTGCATCAGTCAAGTCCCTGTTGTATCAGTCAAGTCTCTGTTACATCAGTCAAGTCTCTGTTGTATCAGTCAAGTCTCTGTTGCATCAGTCAAGTCTGTTGCATCAGTCAAGTCCCTGTTGCATCAGTCAAGTCTGTTGCATCAGTCAAGTCCCTGTTGCATCAGTCAAGTCCCTGTTGCATCAGTCAAGTCCCTGTTGCATCAGTCAAGTCCCTGTTGCATCAGTCAAGTCCCTGTTGCATCAGTCAAGTCCCTGTTGCATCAGTCAAGTCTGTTGCATCAGTCAAGTCCCTGTTGCATCAGTCAAGTCCCTGTTGCATCAGTCAAGTCCCTGTTGCATCAGTCAAGTCTGTTGCATCAGTCAAGTCCCTGTTGCATCAGTCAAGTCTGTTGCATCAGTCAAGTCCTGTTGCATCAGTCAAGTCTCTGTTGCATCAGTCAAGTCTGTTGCATCAGTCAAGTCTCTGTTGCATCAGTCAAGTCTGTTGCATCAGTCAAGTCTGTTGCATCAGTCAAGTCTCTGTTGCATCAGTCAAGTCTGTTGCATCAGTCAAGTCAGTCATCATCAAGTCAAGTCCCTGTTGCATCAGTCAAGTCTGTTGCATCAGTCAAGTCCCTGTTGCATCAGTCAAGTCTGTTGCATCAGTCAAGTCCCTGTTGCATCAGTCAAGTCTCTGTTGCATCAGTCAAGTCTGTTGCATCAGTCAAATCTCTGTTGCATCAGTCAAGTCTGTTGCATCAGTCAAGTCCCTGTTGCATCAGTGAAGTCTCTGTTGCATCAGTCAAGTCCTGTTGCATCAGTCAAGTCCCTGTTGCATCAGTCAAGTCTCTGTTGCATCAGTCAAGTCTCTGTTGCATCAGTCAAGTCCCTGTTGCATCAGTCAAGTCTGTTGCATCAGTCAAGTCTCTGTTGCATCAGTCAAGTCCCTGTTGCATCAGTCAAGTCCCTGTTGCATCAGTCAAGTCTCTGTTGCATCAGTCAAGTGTCTGTTGCATCAGTCAAGTCCCTGTTGCATCAGTCAAGTGTCTGTTGCATCAGTCAAGTGTCTGTTGCATCAGTCAAGTGTCTGTTGCATCAGTCAAGTCCCTGTTGCATCAGTCAAGTGTCTGTTGCGTCAGTCAAGTGTCTGTTGCATCAGTCAAGTCCCTGTTGCATCAGTCAAGTCCTGTTGCATCAGTCAAGTGTCTGTTGCATCAGTCAAGTGTCTGTTGCATCAGTCAAGTGTCTGTTGCATCAGTCAAGTCCCTGTTGCGTCAGTCGAGTGTCTGTTGCGTCAGTCAAGTGTCTGTTGCATCAGTCAAGTCCCTGTTGCATCAGTCAAGTGTCTGTTGCGTCAGTGGAGTCTGTTGCGTCAGTCGAGTGTCTGTTGCATCAGTCAAGTCTGTTGCATCAGTCGAGTGTCTGTTGCATCAGTCAAGTCTGTTGCGTCAGTCGAGTGTCTGTTGCATCAGTCAAGTCTGTTGCGTCAGTCGAGTGTCTGTTGCATAAGTCAAGTCTGTTGCGTCAGTCGAGTGTCTGTTGCATCAGTCAAGTCCCTGTTGCATCAGTCAAGTCCCTGTTGCATCAGTCAATTTTTTTTGGTCTATAATTTCCTGTTTGTCTGTCTGTCTCTCTCTCAACCAGGTAACCAATTACTGCTGTTCTGAATAGGAGCGAACAGTTAGGGATTGGTGCCCAGTCAATCCCCCCTTGGCAAGACCTGGAGCATATGACATCGTTTGAGTGCCATTTTACAAACAAGAAATTGAAAGTAAACTACAAGAGACGTTGTCGCATTTTAATATGTCAACAAAGGCGGCCTCGAGACTTTGATGTTCAGAGTCCGGGCTGAAGAGACAAATACTAGAGCTGAGTGGGGGGGGAGGGGGGAGGGTGGCCCCACACACACACACGCGCGTGCACTCAAAACGCTTGCTTGTACACTGGCATGCACGCGTGTGGAGGTGGCAGTAGTGGTGTGTGTGTCTCTTGTGTGTATACCGAGAGCTTTGGCAGGTCAGGTACTACCACTACTACCACTACTACTACTACACCACCACCACCACCACCACACACCACCACCACCACTACCACCACCACCACCATCACCACCACTACCACCACCATCACCATCACCACCACTACCCCCACCATCACCATCACCACCAACACCACCACCACCATCACCACCACTACCACCACCATCACCATCACCACCACNTTTTCGAAAACCTATGGAAACCCGTCAACATGACGCCTTAATTAAACTATTCTACGACAAGGTTGCTGGGATTTTAAGTGGACAAAAAAAAAAAGATGGGTGGATTGCATCTTGCTAGACTACCAAAACGTCATGACAGGATTGACAGTTGGAAAAAGTGGTCTGAAGTAACTGTGAATGTACTGGAGTGGATTACAGAGTACCTAACATATAGGACACCGTTAGAGCGAGAACAGCGGAGTGAGGGTGGAGGCAAGTGATGAGCCGGGTCCCATGAGGTACAGCACCAGCAAAAACTACCGCTCCTTATATACTTAAATGACCTTACGAAGAAGATAGGATGGTACATGATAATGTTTGCAGGTGATACTAAATAGGCGAGAAGGGTAACTCCAGGAGGACTAGACACGCTACATGAATGGGATACACAAATATATGCTAAGCGTTTAACCAACAAAAACATTACAGAGATTCAGAACAGTGTATGAACATACAGACTTGAGAGTATATGTAACACCAGCCTAAACACGACAACACACACATTAACAACACCCTCAGCGGCACATGCAAGAACACCGAACATAAGGGCCAGCGCAGGAATATCCCTGCAAAAAAGGATAGTTTCAAGAATTTGACCAAAAAATTCTTTTGAATACTATACACAAAGTCTATCAGACCAGTCCGGAGTGTGCAGCTCCAGTATGGAACCGCATCTCATTAAGCTCTTCCTTAAATAAGGAAGATTTAAAGAATCTGCAAACGGCAGCCTAAATGAACAAAAAACATTCTCAAAAAGGATGATCAGAGGCTCTATGAGCTATACAACGTGAATATTATGAATATATAGCACTGAGCAGGCTCTGGAGCTTAATCTCAACCTGGAGACACAACTAGGCAAGCACTCCCTCCACCAAACCCATCGTCTGTCCCTCACGTACTCTGCCCGCACCTCCAGCCATGTGACTTCAAAATTATTGCTGCATCGCCGCGATCCGCCTCGGCTGACTTCCCTCAGATTCCTATCGCGTTCCTGGCCTCAAGGGAGAAGTGCGGCGAGAGACCCTTCGTCCCCCCATGATTTACGCCGTCAATGCTTAACATGATATAGAACACCTATTTATTTCAACACAGTACAACACAAATGTGTATTCCATATGCAGGCGATGAGTCACAGTAACGGGGCTGAAGTATGTTGACCGGACCAAACACTAGAAGGTGAAGGGACGACGACGTTTCGGTCCGTCCTGGACCATTCTGACAATCGACTTGAGAATGATCCAGGACGGATCGAAACGTCGTCGTCCCTTCATTTTCTAGTGTGTGGATTGGTCAACAGTGTATTTCCATTTAACATTGGGTTGAAATAATTGTTAAGTAACAAGTATTTGTCCTTCTAGCATTAAGGAAGAATAAAATAAGAATAAACAAACGATAAAGAATTAGAATAAGAGAAGGACGAATAACGGAAGACTTGCAAGGGAGGGAGAAAACCAATAGTTCTACTCTAAGTTGTATCTGGAGGTTATGTGGAGAGTAAAGCACAAGGCTCTCTCCCCACTCTCCACTCAGAACTGTCTGAGTCAGTCGTCACACAGGCACAGTTAGGCAAGATTAAACTGTTGCTGGTCCACACTGCCACTCATCGATAAAAGACAGAACTGGTCTTTTCACCGCATGCAACCAATGAATAAACCGTATATATATATGATGTTGTCGCCGTGCTGGACAAATCATCTATAAACTATAAACATCTATACATTATACACAGTATGATTTAGACGGAACAGGGAAAGAGGGGGGCGGGGAGCTTGCTGCATGGGTAGCAGCTTCTCCCCCATATCAACCCACCCTGGCTTTGCGTCCTAAAGAGGCCACTCCAGACCGACAACCAGAGCACAACTCCATAGTCTCCTGAGACTGATGGATACCAACTATTATATTCTTTTTTTTAGATATATACAAGAGTTGTTACATTCTTGTACATATTCGGAGGACACGCTGTTCAAAATAGCATGAACAAGTGAAAGGTTTGGCTGTTATTCCGCCTTTGTTCTACTGTGTTCCAACTAGAACAGCTTCTGCTATTTTAACTTCCCACTCGTCTTATCCCAAAAGAATATTGTCATGTCTCTATTCCTCTTTCTCATGTGTTTTTTAAGATTCTATTCACGGCTTCTTGTTCAATTTGGTATTTATTTGTGCCTTTTTTTTCATTGTCAATTTTTGGCTATGTAGTAACTATGTAGGACGGTGTGTGCACATGTACACTGTTATGCATGCGTGCGTGCTGGCAGCAGAGTGAGACAAGCCTGGCTTATTATATCAAGACAACGGATCGACAACGTCTAAATGCATTATTCGCACAATGGACGCCCCGAAAAGTTAAGCAGCCCGAGTAATGTCTGCCAAGGAGAGAGAGAGGAGTCCGCTATTCTTGTGTTGTAGCTGGCAAGAGTATACTGTTTGTGTCCCCACTACCACCACCACCATCACCAGAGTACACCTGTTTGTGCCCTCACTACCACCACCATCACCAGAGTACACCCACTTGAGTCACTAGTACCCACCATCACCAGAGTACAGCTGTTTGACTCACCAGTACCTAACCTAACCTAACCTAACCTTCCTAGTGGTTGGGCACCATTCCTTCCCCCGTCGCATCCCAAATCCTTATCCTGACCCCTTCCAAGTGGTTGGGCACCATTCCTTCTCCCTCGTCCCATCCCAAATCCTTATCCTGACCCCTTCCAAGTGGTTGGGCACCATTCCTTTCCCTCGTCCCATCCCAAATCCTTATCCTGACCCCTTCCAAGTGCTCTATAGTCGTAATGGCTTGGGGCTTTCCCCCCCCCCCTGATAATTCCCTCACTCACTCATAACTTCAGGTCCTCCTGACCTCACGCCGAGCTTAGCTCCTGAGCCCCAATCAATGACACAAAGATGACTCTTAGACTCTTATATCAGGATTGAACCCGGTACAAAGAAGCTTCAACACTGCCCTAGACTGTTGCAACAGTTTATTGACTGTTGCAACAGTCTATTGACTGTTTGGTTTAGTGTTTTCATACAGCAAAATGTATGAATATACAATATATGTTTTTTTACAGACCTCTCGCAACTTTTCACAACAAATCTCTCAACTGGTTAAACATTTGAAAAATTTCAATTTAAACTTTGCTTCAGTAGACAATTTGGTGTTGGGGTGGGAAGGCTGTGGGAGAGGTGGTGAAGGTGGATAGGGCAGGTGGATGGTGCTGGTGGATGGTGCTGGTGGATGGTGGTGAGTTGGGATGGACGGGTATAGGACGAGGTTTATAAGCGACACTGAAGTTTATCAAATGGGTGAACATGTGTGGTTGTGGTGGGTGTGGTGGTGGGTGTGGTGGGTGTGGTGGTGGGTGTGGTGGGTGTGGTGGTTGTGGTGGGTGTGGTGGTGGGTGTGGTGGTGGTGGTGGGTGTGGTGGTGGTGTGTGGTGGTGGTGGTGGGTGTGGTGGTGGTGGTGGGTGTGGGTGTAGACGGAGTGTTTGAGACGCCAAGCAACACAAGACTCAACACAAGATTATACACCAACCCACTGAAGAACAGACAACACCACCAGCCTCACCACCACCAGCCTCACCAGCCTCACCACCACCAGCCTCACCAGCCTCACCACCACCAGCCTCACTACCACCAGCCTCACCACCACCAGCCTCACCACCACCAGCCTCACCACCACCAGCCTCACCACCACCAGCCTCACCACCACCAGCCTCACCACCACCAGCCACCACCACCAGCCTCACCACCACCAGCCTCACCAAACAAGCTACAGGAACAAATACTCACACCCACACATCCCCCTACAATTACTTCACAATCATTCATCATCATAAACCGGTTGAAACAACCAATCATAACAATCTGCTCTACCGAAACAATGACGGAACAAATTTAAATAAACCCAAACATATGGTTTTGTGTCCCTTGGATAAACGAACCACTAAAACCTGTATGATAGGACCAAAGGAACACCCTTACACAACACTAACTCATTCTGCAACACACACAAGCAACACAATTCTGCAATGTGTTATGTACTGGTGCGCGCGCATCATATTTACTAAGTCACATAAACATCAGCTTTAATCTACATGTGATCAAAAGAAGAAAAAAATGGAATTTATAAATCTGGTAATTACTTCAGTAGTAATTAGTTACACAGTAGATTGAGAGCTTTAAACTGTAAATTACTGTGTGTGTGTAATTCACACACCTTCCCCACCACTCGCTTCATGCAGGTCGGCGTTCAATCCCCAAACGTCAGTAAGTGGTTGGGCATCATTCCTTCCTCCAACTGTCCCATCCCCTTGGCGCTTTCCCCTTGATAATTAAATTATACACCCTCCCTCCCTCCCTATCTCCCTGGACACACAAATCCCCTTCCCTTTGGAAAAGGTAACTCCCTTCCCTTCCTCTCCAGCTCACAATCCCCTCTCAATCCTCCCCCTTCCTCTCAGGCTCACAATCCCCCCCCCCTTTTCTGATTGTTGACAATCGCTGGCTGCCCCACATACCTGAACCAACACCTGGCTCGGCGCCTATCACACACACCTGCCCAGTACCGAACATATGGATTCACCTACCTATCATGGGTAGCTGGAGCTCTCAATAGGTAACGAGGGCACTCAATAGGCCTATGCAAGGGCCTTGCACTTGGAGCTTAAAACGTATCTCTCACCAAGCTTTTAAGCCTTATCCCGTAATTTCCCCACCCTGCCGACAGAGGGCAGTAGCATTTTTGGGTACCACCAATCAGAACCCAAGTAGAACTTAATGTCTGATCGTTTGACCAATCGCACTGCTTCAACAGCGGAAGAACGAGCCAATCATCTACGAGCATTTCCACCAGCTGATGTTTATAAACACTGGAGATCAGAGAAATATTGGCAGAGAGAGTTACAGCCCCGCTCCTGTGCCAGGCAAGTCCACTACGGGCTCACCATAGCCCGTGCTACTTTGGAACTTTTGTTCTAAGTAGCTGAATCTAAAACAACAACAACAACAGAGAAATATTGGCAGAGAGAGTTACAGCCCCGCTCCTGTGCCTGGCAAGTCCACTACGGGCTCACCATAGCCCGTGCTACTTGCCCCGCTCCTGTGCCTGGCAAGTCCACTACGGGCTCACCATAGCCCGTGCTACTTGCCCCGCTCCTGTGCCAGGCAAGTCCACTACGGCTCACCATAGCCCGTGCTACTTGGAACGTTTTGTTCCACGTAACTGAATCTAATACAAGAACAAACAGAGGAATATACACCAAGGGGTGACGCTGGTTCTCCGAGTATATATACATAGTTTAATTTAGTTTGAAGATATGTTTAGACCTGATGTATATTGGTGTTGGTTGGTCAGTAAGCTGTGTACACAAGGCTGCCTTAATAACACACCTCTACGAGTTAATTGGTGGTGATAGTTAGCGGTTGTCGCTGTTGGTGGTGGTGGTGGTGGTGGTGGTGGTGGTGGTGGTGGTGTTTGTGGTGGTGGTGGTGGTGGTGTTTGTGGTGGTGGTGGTGGTGGTGGTGGTGGTGGTGGTGGTGGTGGTGGTGGTGTTGTGGTGGTGCTTGTGGTGGTTGTGGTGGTGGCGTTGGACATTTAAATGCCCCAATGTCTTATAATATAAGCAGATTAATTGTTAAATTGACAACTTGTCAGCTATTAGTCAATTTCTTGAGGGAATTGGATAAACTGTTGAATCCCAACTTTGGTCAGCCGTTGGCCATAAGATAAATACGTCAACCACTCACCTGTATAAAAAATTACCTTTTGCATTGCATTTTAATTAATAAATAACTTTTCATTACTCAATAACTCGATTCGTGAATCATTATGCATTTACAACTGACAAAATTTGACAAATCTGAAAGAATTATATTTTATATATAAAGCGACATACGCTTTATATATTTATATATTTAATATATATATTAAACAGGACATAACACCTATTATGTCCCGTTTTCTGTTCAGCAGAACTCAAGGCCCAGACCACTGTATTCAGGAGTCTTGGCCAGAGACCGGGCCTCAGGAACATTGATCCACGGAGCCAACACAGGCCACCTACAATGAACAGTAAGAGACAGCTTCTACTGATTGTGATCCATAAAGGCATCAGTATAGTAACATATCGCTTAGAAAATGATCAAATTAATCAGTAAGATACAATGAAATTAATCAGTAATTAATCAGTAATATACAATGAAATTAATCAGTAAGATACAATGAAATTAATCAGTAAGAAACAATAAAATTAATCAGTAAGATACAATGAAATTAATCAGTAAGAAACAAAGAAATTAATTAGTAAGATACAATGAAATTATTCAGTAAGATACAATGAAATTATTCAGTAAGAAACAATGAAATTAATCAGTAAGAAACAATGAAATTAATCAGTAAGATACAATGAAATTAATCAGTAAGATACAATGAAATTAATCAGGAAAATACAATGAGACACATACACTTTGCTAAGTATAAATAATTATACAGGAAATACAAATAACTGTAGCTAGAACTGAAACATCTAATCAATGTTAATATGTGACAATAATTTGTATACTGGAGGAAATATCATTTGTTATTTATCTGTTCAGAAAGATTTTATCGCATGTGCGGTAACTCAGGATATTGTCAAATTTTGTATAAAATCTCTATTGTTTAATAAAACTGAGAGAAAAAGTTAGTGCCTTGAAAAAAATATGGCTTGGAATATGTCACATATGTACTTATTATAAGCAAAATAGTGACTATAAGCAATAAGTCATACATGTGCTGTCTTGTGCGAGAGCAGGTTGCCATCTGCGGTCGGTCTCAGCTTGGACAAGTATAAAACCTGAGGTTTTAAGTCGAGGAGTCGAACCATCAATCAGGAAGCATGCCCAGAACAAGGGCAACACCTACCCTGACTCAACGATATGTCATTCGAGTACCAAATGACAAGACAGGCAACGCATTACTGCCCCCTTTTACAAACCTCACTCGAACGCAAACTTCGAACCGAGAGCCTCCAACCCCTCAGGAAGCTTTTCAAACTTTTTTTCCAGCTTCTTTTTCGAGTTCTGCAGATTCACAAACAACTTTTTTCCTCGCCTGACAGGAAAAGCTCCCAAGAAAAACTCTGCATGGGGATAAATGGCAACATACACACATGCACACAACATTTTTTCCTTGCAAAACCGAAAACACAACGAAAATATAATAAAAANCACACACACACACACACTCACACTCCCTGGCGCAGACGGAAACAAATGGGCAGAGTTTCTTTCATCCTGATGCCCCCTGTTCACCTAGCAGTAAATTAAACAGGTACCTGGGAGTTTAGACAGCTGCTACGGGCTGCTGCTTCCACGGGGATGTATAAAACAAAAGGAGGCCTGGTCGAGGACCGGGCCGCGGGGACACTAAAGCCCGAAATCATGGCAAGGTAAGATGGCGTTGGGGGGGTGACCTCACCTTCCAGCCTGAGGATACACTCCGTTTCGTTGGGGGTACTGGTTGGGGTAGAGGGGACTGTAGAATTCCATCGCTTCCTGATTGGGTTCTGAGAAGAGCCGGCATTTGTCTTGAGAGCTCATGGCACCGGTCGCCATCATGCCGTCTGGTCGCCATTTATTCGTGCTCCGACCTGCCGGAAGAGAAACTTGGTTACAACTCCTTGTGTACGCTGCCCGCCAGCCTCCCTTCCCACTCCCTCTCATCCCCAAACTGTCCCCCTTCCGA
Source organism: Procambarus virginalis (assembly GCA_020271785.1). Classification (NCBI taxonomy): domain Eukaryota; kingdom Metazoa; phylum Arthropoda; class Malacostraca; order Decapoda; family Cambaridae; genus Procambarus; species Procambarus virginalis. The sequence continues at coordinate 2,611,841 of WNGS01021324.1, read as the reverse complement.
AACCCTTCCCAACCATCTCCCGACCTCTACACAGACCACCAATAACCTTTCAACATATCTTGAGTGGATCCTGTATTTTGGTTGTTATTCTCCGTTTTCTGTTGACAGTACAAGCCTCCGGACCGGATTTAGTGCGAGTTATGTCTGGGTTTTTCTTCTGCTGTGAGATACAGGTGTTGTATGTGGAGCCAGGTGTATATAGCCTCAGAGGTGGCTATATATAGAGACAGTCAGTGTTGTAGCAGGTGTACAGAGCCAGTGTTGTGCACCATTGCCAGCAGACTTGTGCTGGGATCACAGAAAACACTTTACGAAGTTAATTAAGCCTAACACATAGTAACATACGGGTGATGGAGGCACTGTAATGACGACACTAAAACTCTAAAATGGTTCAGCCAATCGTGTTCCAGGCAGGAATAACCAATAATTATTGTTGCATACAGTATACATAAGAACAAAGGCAACTGCAGAAGGCCTATTGGCCCATACGAGGCAGCTCCTATTTATACCCACCCACCCAATACAGCTGCTGTATAATATTGCATACACGGTACAGTAGAGCAAATGTTTTTGTTAGACCGCTAATCACTCACTTTAATTCGGTCTATTAAAAACTAAACAAATGGGCAAGTCTTAAAACAAACAATGGGAAAGTCTTAAACTGAATAGATGTTTATGGACAAGTAATAAAGTTGCGAGTTATTAATAAGTCACAGACGAGTCGTGACGAACCTTAAATAAAAAAAATATATATAGAAATAATAAATAACGACAAAATAATGTATACATTTTCGGACAAACTATCATACCGAGAATCGTATATAGAAATGTGGAGGTTACCTTGAGGTGCTTCCGGGGCTTAGCGTCCCCGCGGCCCGGTCGTCGACCAGGCCGCCTGGTTGCTGGACTGATCAACCAGGCTGTTTGACGCGGCTGCTCGCAGCCTGACGTATGAGTCACAGCCTGGTTGATCAGGTATCCTTTGGAGGTGCTTATCCAGTTCTCCTCCAAAGGATACCTGATCAACCAGGCTGTGACTCATACGTCAGGCTGCGAGCAGCCGCGTCAAACAGCCTGGTTGATCAGTCCAGCAACCAGGAGGCCTGGTCGACGACCGGGCCGCGGGGACGCTAAGCCCCAGAAGCACGCCCACCCCCACCACAACCATACAACCCCCACAACCCCCACCACAAACACCATAACCCCACATGCCCACCCCCACCACACCAAAGATTACCCTCACTGGCAGAATCATTATCCACCACAAACCAACACCCAGTTTGATGACCTCAGGGACCGAAGCCACTTACCCCAACCAAACTGGCCTCATTTGCGACAGGAGATTGTAATTCCTCTCTGACAATACCCTTCATCTTTCATTATTTTATCCAGTGTAACGAGCAATACGTCGCCGGCACCGGATGCTGCCGCTGGAGACAAAAATGAAATGTGAGTTACCGCGCCCGTTGATGTGGCCACTTTGTCCGACGAAAATGCTTTTAATTAAAGAGCAGGAGGTGGGCGGAGCTTTTTGGGCACTATATATTGTTTTGTTGCTTGGGGGAAGGCGGTCTGGTTATCTTAGACGCACTGTAGTCGGCTGGGATGCACTGTAGTCGGCTGGGATGTACTGTAGTCGGCTGGGATGTACTGTAGTCGGCTGGGATGTACTGTAGTCGGCTGGGATGCACTGTAGTCGGCTGGGATGCACTGTAGTCGGCTGGGATGCACTGTAGTCGGCTGGGATGTACTGTAGCCGGCTGGGATGTACTGTAGCCGGCTGGGATGTACTGTAGCCGGCTGGGATGTACTGTAGCCGGCTGGGATGTACTGTAGCCAGCTGGGATGTACTGTAGTCGGCTGGGATGTACTGTAGCCAGCTGGGATGTACTGTAGCCAGCTGGGATGTACTGTAGCCAGCTGGGATGTACTGTAGTCGGCTGGGATGTACTGTAGTCGGCTGGGATGTACTGTAGCCAGCTGGGATGTACTGTAGTCGGCTGGGATGTACTGTAGTCGGCTGGGATGTACTGTAGTCGGCTGGGATGTACTGTAGCCAGCTGGGATGTACTGTAGTCGGCTGGGATACACTGTAGCCGGCTGGGATGTACTGTAGCCGGCTGGGATGTACTGTAGCCGGCTGGGATACACTGTAGCCGGCTGGGATGTACTGTAGCCAGCTGGGATACACTGTAGCCGGCTGGGATGTACTGTAGCCAGCTGGGATGTACTGTAGCCGGCTGGGATACACTGTAGCCGGCTGGGATGTACTGTAGCCGGCTGGGATGTACTGTAGTCGGCTGGGATACACTGTAGCCAGCTGGGATGTACTGTAGTCGGCTGGGATACACTGTAGCCAGCTGGGATGTACTGTAGCCAGCTGGGATGTACTGTAGTCGGCTGGGATACACTGTAGCCGGCTGGGATACACTGTAGCCGGCTGGGATACACTGTAGCCGGCTGGGATACACTGTAGCCGGCTGGGATGTACTGTAGCCGGCTGGGATACACTGTAGCCGGCTGGGATGTACTGTAGCCAGCTGGGATGTACTGTAGCCGGCTGGGATGTACTGTAGCCAGCTGGGATGTACTGTAGCCAGCTGGGATGTACTGTAGCCGGCTGGGATACACTGTAGCCGGCTGGGATACACTGTAGCCGGCTGGGATGTACTGTAGCCGGCTGGGATACACTGTAGCCGGCTGGGATGTACTGTAGCCAGCTGGGATGTACTGTAGCCGGCTGGGATGTACTGTAGCCGGCTGGGATACACTGTAGCCGGCTGGGATGTACTGTAGCCAGCTGGGATGTACTGTAGTCGGCTGGGATACACTGTAGTCGGCTGGGATGTACTGTAGTCGGCTGGGATGTACTGTAGTCGGCTGGGATGTACTGTAGTCGGCTGGGATGTACTGTAGCCGGCTGGGATACACTGTAGTCGGCTGGGATGTACTGTAGCCGGCTGGGATGTACTGTAGCCAGCTGGGATGTACTGTAGCCGGCTGGGATGTACTGTAGCCGGCTGGGATACACTGTAGCCGGCTGGGATGTACTGTAGCCAGCTGGGATGTACTGTAGCCAGCTGGGATACACTGTAGCCGGCTGGGATGTACTGTAGCCAGCTGGGATGTACTGTAGCCGGCTGGGATGTACTGTAGCCAGCTGGGATACACTGTAGCCGGCTGGGATGTACTGTAGTCGGCTGGGATGTACTGTAGTCGGCTGGGATGTACTGTAGCCAGCTGGGATACACTGTAGCCGGCTGGGATGTACTGTAGTCGGCTGAGATGTACTGTAGTCGGCTGGGATGTACTGTAGCCAGCTGGGATGTACTGTAGCCGGCTGGGATGTACTGTAGTCGGCTGGGATGTACTGTAGTCGGCTGGGATGTACTGTAGCCAGCTGGGATGTACTGTAGTCGGCTGGGATGTACTGTAGCCAGCTGGGATGTACTGTAGCCGGCTGGGATACACTGTAGCCAGCTGGGATGTACTGTAGCCAGCTGGGATGTACTGTAGTCGGCTGGGATGTACTGTAGCCAGCTGGGATGTACTGTAGCCAGCTGGGATGTACTGTAGCCGGCTGGGATACACTGTAGCCAGCTGGGATGTACTGTAGCCAGCTGGGATGTACTGTAGTCGGCTGGGATGTACTGTAGCCAGCTGGGATGTACTGTAGTCGGCTGGGATGTACTGTAGCCAGCTGGGATGTACTGTAGTCGGCTGGGATGTACTGTAGCCGGCTGGGATACACTGTAGCCAGCTGGGATGTACTGTAGCCAGCTGGGATGTACTGTAGTCGGCTGGGATGTACTGTAGCCAGCTGGGATGTACTGTAGCCGGCTGGGATACACTGTAGCCAGCTGGGATGTACTGTAGCCAGCTGGGATGTACTGTAGTCGGCTGGGATGTACTGTAGCCAGCTGGGATGTACTGTAGCCGGCTGGGATACACTGTAGCCAGCTGGGATGTACTGTAGCCAGCTGGGATGTACTGTAGCCGGCTGGGATGTACTGTAGCCAGCTGGGATGTACTGTAGCCGGCTGGGATACACCGATATACAGACGACATACAACACATAACTACAGTCAGATCAACAACAATCAACTACCACACGCAAAACACACTCTAAAGTGTCTCAAGTGCCACTACAAACATCACAGGTGATACTTAAGTTACCCAGCAATCCCTCTAGGGGCACTCACGCACGCACGTGCACGCACTTACACTCAAATGATACGTTAAACGATGCATCAGGCACGCTTAACGATGGCGTGTTGGGGGTGGGAACAACACTCAATTTATCACAATATTGTACCGTATTTTCCTGTATTGAGAATTTGCGTATAATGATTCATATTTAAGCCTAGAGACGTAGATAGGGGTGTGTGTGTGTGTGTGTGTGTGTGTGTGTGTGTGTGTGTGTGTGTGTGTGTGTGTGTGTGTGTGTGTGTGTGTGTGTGTGTGTATTCACTTAGTTGTATTCACTTAGTTGTATTTACGGGGTTGAGCTTTGCTCTTTCGGCCCGCCTCTCAACTGTCAATCAACTGTTTACTAACTACACTAACTACTTTTTTTTTCCACCACACACACACACACACCCCAGGAAGCAGCCCGTGACAGCTGACTAACTCCCAGGTACCTATTTACTGCTAGGTAACAGGGGCATTCAGGGTGAATGAAACTTTGCCCATTTGTTTCTGCCGGTGCGGGAATCGAACCCGCGCCACAGAATTACAAGTCCTGCGCGCAATCCACCAGGCTACCTGGCCCTGTGTGTGTGTGTGTGTGTGTGTGTGTGTGTGTGTGTGTGTGGTGTGTGTGTGTGTGTGTGTGTGGTGTGTGTGTGTGTGTGTGGGAAGCGGTTAGGCCACGTCCTCAACCAATCATCTGGGGTTATTTAGCTTTGCTGACTTGACCACAGGATTGGGTAAGGTGGAGGAAGGGGGATTGGGATTAGAAATCCAGGATGAGGCTGGAGATGAGTAGGATAGGGTCCAACCCTTCCTTGCTTGGCTGTCTGGCTCTTTTCATTGTAGATTTTACGACGCTTCCAGCACAGGCAAATGGCAGCTCTGACATTAGTCATGAAACACTTCCACCTTAAAACCTTCTGCCAACAGGCACAGGTCTGTGAATCCTTGGTCAAGACACGACACGACAACTATCGATGTCAGGGAAAATATTCTAAAATGATTTCACAATAACTTTTGAATCGTTCCTCGGGTTGTTTTCCCGCCCTAAGGAGGTGTGTAT
>WNGS01021324.1:2583528-2600841 GCA_020271785.1 Procambarus virginalis | reverse complement strand
GAAGCCGGTCGGCCGAGCGGACAGCACACTGGACTTGTGATCCTGTGGTCCCGGGTTCTATCCCGGGCGCCGGCGAGAAACAATGGGCAGAGTTTTCTTTCACCTTATGCCCCTGTTACCTAGCAGTAAAATAGGTACCTGGGTGTTAGTCAGCTGTCACGGGCTGCTTCCTGGGGGTGGAGGCCTGGTCGAGGACCGGGCCGCGGAGACACTAAAAAGCCCCGAAGATAACCTCAAGATAGTATCGGGGTTGAACATTCCTCCAGCATCCCAGGCAACATCCCATGCAACATCCCAGGCAACATCCCATGCAACATTACCACCAATCTTCACTATGTAATAATTACACAACAAACACAATACACCAACATATAACACCTTTTGGCAAAAGGAGACATACGAGGTCACACACACATGAACGGTAGGTTAGGTTAGGTTAGGTCAGGTCAGATTAGGTCCCGCTGACATATTCACTACTTGTTGAAGACAAGCTCAATCATCACATAATTCAAACTCCGCCGCATTTAACCCCTTGAGGGACAACCAGACTCTCTTGCAAGGTGGTGCACTAAACGACCAGCGCAAACACCCTCCCGGAAGCAGGCAAGACTGTTAACTTCTTAACAGGCTGGTCGACCAGACCACATACTAGAAGGTGAAGGGACGACGACGTTTCGCTCCGTCCTGGACCATTCTCAAGTCAAGTAAATCGACTTGAGAATGGTCCAGGACGGACCGAAACGTCGTCTTGTCCCTTCACCTTCTAGTGTGTGGTCTGGTCAACATACTTTAGCCACGTTATTGTGACTCATCGCCTGTATAACAGGCTAGTATATTCCTTCACACACACGGGAGACATCTCCTGTCCACGAGGCTAATCATAGCCCGTGCTACTTGCCCCGCTCCTGTGCCAGGTAAGTTACGGGCTCACCATAGCCCGTGCTACTTGGAACTTGTTCCGAGTAGCTGAATCTATAACAACAACAAACAACCTTCACACACTTCCGGTAACCAAGGTGAGAAGCTGTATGGGTGACAGCTTGCTGTTAAGGTCAAGTTCAAGTATGTTTATTGAGACAAGAAAGAAATACATCTCAAAGGGATAGAGTAGCTTAGGCTATTTCTACCCCCCTATCTTGCTGTTCGCGCTCCTTGGGAGTGGTGACAGCCTCTGTTGTTGTTATAGATTCAGCTACTGGGAACAACAGGTTCCAAGTAGCACGGGCTATGGTGATCCCGTAGTGGCCTTACCTGGCACAGGAGCGGGGCTGGAACTGAACCCAGTCTCTTCAGGTGACGGTACTTATAGTAACTATTTTGTCTAAAATATGTAGTAATATGTAGTGGTCCGATATGTAGTGATGGCCCACAAGTACACAACTTTTTGTACCATTCATTTTATACAATCCAGAAACAAAATCAAGCGAAACAAACAAATTTAAATACTTCTAGGCCTAGTGTAGTACATATGTGTACTCTACCAGACCTAAGTTAGCGTAGCGTGCATTAGGCCTAGATGGCTAGGAGAGATTAGGTCTTATATTATGTCTTATTAGGTCTTAGGTGTTATCAGGTCTTAGGTGTTATCAGGTCTTAGGTGTTATGTTCCAGTTATCAAAGTTTCCAGTGACACACAGAGATCACACTAACGTGATGCATCAAATGAACCAATCCACAAGAGCCTTGACCAGGACTCGTCCCGGCCTTGGTCGTAGCCATGTCGTAGCTCAGTCCATTAAGGCAGCGTCTGGGATGCCCACAGACGTAGGTTCGAATCCTCGTCACGGCCCTTGTGGATTTGTTCAAAGTTTCCAGTTTGTTCCAATTCAATCATACAAAAGTCCACTTTCTGGTGGTCCATCACTACATAACGCTACTTGTCACTAAACACTTTAAGTGCTTTAAGTACTCCCTTTAAGTAATTAAGTGCTTTAAGTACTCCCTTTAAGTAATTAAGTGCTTTAAGTACTCCCCCCCCTCTTCCAAGTGCTATATAATCGTCACGGCTTGGCGCTTTCCCCTCGCTAATAATTCTCCTCGGGAGGACAGGCTATGATGAAGACAACCTGATGGATCTACGAAGTAATACTGAGCTCGTGATGGTTCAGTCGGTAGTGCGTGTGTCTGTGTGGAGAGAGTCCAGAGACGGGGGTTCGAGCCCAATGTATGGTCTAAGAGCCACCGCTACCATAAAACAGTCCGGAGATGCCATTGGTTAAACTATTACAATCTACCAAGTTAAAAAAAATCTTTAATATTTATTATCAAGGAAATGTAATCAGTACCGCAGAACTGCTAATATCCCAGATATATATAGGGACCTGGTAGCCTGGTGGACAGCGCGCAGGACTCGTAATTCTGTGGCCCGGGTTCGAGTCCCGGAGCAGGCAGAAACAAATGGGCAAATTTTTTTCACCCTGAATGCCCCCTGTTACTTAGCAGTAAATAGGTACCTGGGAGTTAGACAGCTGTCACGGAGCTGCTTCCTGGGTGTGTGTGTGTGTGTGGGGAAAAAATTAGTTACAGTTGATTGACAGTTGAGAGGCGGGCCGAAAGAGCCAGAGCTCAACCTCCGCAAACACAACTAGGTGAATACACACACACACACACACACACACACACACACACACACACACACACACACACACACACACACACACACACACACACACACACACACACAAAGCGCGCCTTTTGGAGACCGAGAACAGAAGCGCAAGAATTGAATTTAAACAAGCTTACAACCAAGGTTCACACACACACAGGCAAACTGCCTCGTGCCCGATGGCAGCAAAGGAAATGTGAGAAAGTTCTCCGGCAAATCTGTAGGCAATATAAAATGTCCCCAGACAACACGGTCAAGGGCGGTACGTGAGAGCCGTGAATATGTCACAGTTGCCCCTCCAGCGCCCCGCCAAGCCTCGCATGGCTGCACTATGCAAATACCTATTAAACTTGACTTGGGGGTAACAAATTGAAGGCACTCGGGGTAGAAACCTGACAAATGCAGTTGTTGCACACTGTTGCATGTTTATTGCATGCCATCTCGGTCATTACGGCGCATTTTAACAGGATTAACCCAAGAGCAAAATCTTTAAGCACCGTGATATTACCATATTCTATGAACAGGCTAAGGTGGGGGGGGGGGGTGCTTGATGTACGCTTCAAAGTTATGCAAAATGTTGAGTTTTTTATGGAGTGGCGAACTGAGAGAAGAGGCTGGGACAACGGGCCCACCTGTCAGCCCAATCTCTCAAGCTGCCACTCCGTCAAAAATGCAGCAGTTGTGCCTAAGAAAACGTGGTTACCAGACCAACTTTAACCTGGTGTGTCGAGGCCTATGCGTAGAATGCGTTAGTATTACGGTGTTTTAATTTTTTTTACTAATATGTTACGCATGCACGCGTCCACTCTCCCTCCTCACGTTCGTACGCACGCGCGCGTTCCCTCCATCTTAGCCTCTCCACAATGGCACCCATACATGTGCTTCCTCTCAATCCCACCCTTCTCACACACACACACGCGCACACACACACACACACACACACACACACACACACACACACACACACACACACACACACACATACACACACACACACACACACACTCACACTCACACACACACACGCACACGCGCACACACACACACACACACACACACACACACACACACACACACACACACACTCACACTCACACTCACACTCACACACACACACACACACACACACACACACACACACACACACACACACACACACTCACACTCCCTGGCGCAGACGGAAACAAATGGGCAGAGTTTCTTTCATCCTGATGCCCCCTGTTCACCTAGCAGTAAATTAAACAGGTACCTGGGAGTTTAGACAGCTGCTACGGGCTGCTGCTTCCACGGGGATGTATAACAAAAAGGAGGCCTGGTCGAGGACCGGGCCGCGGGGACACTAAAGCCCCGAAATCATGGCAAGGTAAGATGGCGTTGGGGGGTGTGACCTCACCTTCCAGCCTGAGGATACACTCCGTTTCGTTGGGGTACTGGTTGGGGTAGAGGGGACTGTAGAATTCCATCGCTTCCTGATTGGGTTCTGAGAAGAGCCGGCATTTGTCTTGAGAGCTCATGGCACCGGTCGCCATCATGCCGTCTGGTCGCCATTTATTCGTGCTCCGACCTGCCGGAAGAGAAACTTGGTTACAACTCCTTGTGTACGCTGCCCGCCAGCCTCCCTTCCCACTCCCTCTCATCCCCAAACTGTCCCCCTTCCGAAACCCTTCCCAACCATCTCCCGACCTCTACACAGACCACCAATAACCTTTCAACATATCTTGAGTGGATCCTGTATTTTGGTTGTTATTCTCCGTTTTCTGTTGACAGTACAAGCCTCCGGACCGGATTTAGTGCGAGTTATGTCTGGGTTTTTTCTTCTGCTGTGAGATACAGGTGTTGTATGTGGAGCCAGGTGTATATAGCCTCAGAGGTGGCTATATATAGAGACAGTCAGGTGTTGTAGCAGGTGTACAGAGCCAGTGTTGTGCACCATTGCCAGCAGACTTGTGCTGGGATCACAGAAACACTTTACGAAGTTAATTAAGCCTAACACATAGTAACATACGGGTGATGGAGGCACTGTAATGACGACACTAAAACTCTAAAATGGTTCAGCCAATCGTGTTCCAGGCAGGAATAACCAATAATTATTGTTGCATACAGTATACATAAGAACATAAGAACAAAGGCAACTGCAGAAGGCCTATTGGCCCATACGAGGCAGCTCCTATTTATACCCACCCACCCAATACAGCTGCTGTATAATATTGCATACACGGTACAGTAGAGCAAATGTTTTTGTTAGACCGCTAATCACTCACTTTAATTCGGTCTATTAAAAACTAAACAAATGGGCAAGTCTTAAAACAAACAAGTGGGCAAGTCTTAAACTGAATAGATGTTTATGGACAAGTAATAAAGTTGCGAGTTATTAATAAGTCACAGACGAGTCGTGACGAACCTTAAATAAAAAAAATATATATAGAAATAATAAATAACGACAAAATAATGTATACATTTTCGGACAAACTATCATACCGAGAATCGTATATCTAGAAATGTGAAGGTTACCTTGAGGTGCTTCCGGGGCTTAGCGTCCCCGCGGCCCGGTCGTCGACCAGGCCGCCTGGTTGCTGGACTGATCAACCAGGCTGTTTGACGCGGCTGTTCGCAGCCTGACGTATGAGTCACAGCCTGGTTGATCAGGTATCCTTTGGAGGTGCTTATCCAGTTCTCCTCCAAAGGATACCTGATCAACCAGGCTGTGACTCATACGTCAGGCTGCGAGCAGCCGCGTCAAACAGCCTGGTTGACCAGTCCAGCAACCAGGAGGCCTGGTCGACGACCGGGCCGCGGGGACGCTAAGCCCCAGAAGCACGCCCACCCCCACCACAACCATACAACCCCCACAACCCCCACCACAAACACCATAACCCCACACGCCCACCTCCACCCCACCAAAGATTACCCTCACTGGCAGAATCATTATCCACCACAAACCAACACCCAGTTTGATGACCTCAGGGACCGAAGCCACTTACCCCAACCAAACTGGCCTCATTTGCGACAGGAGATTGTAATTCCTCTCTGACAATACCCTTCATCTTTCATTATTTTATCCTGTGTAACGAGCAATACGTCGCCGGCACCGGATGCTGCTGCCGCTGGAGACAAAAATGAAATGTGAGTTACCGCGTCCGTTGATGTGGCCACTTTGTCCGACGAAAATGCTTTTAATTAAAGAGCAGGAGGTGGGCGGAGCTTTTTGGACACTATATAGTGTTTTGTTGCTTGGGGGAAGGCGGTCTGGTTATCTTAGACGCACTGTAGCCGGCTGGGATACACTGTAGTCGGCTGGGATACACTGTAGTCGGCTGGGATACACTGTAGTCGGCTGGGATACACTGTAGTCGGCTGGGATGTACTGTAGCCAGCTGGGATGTACTGTAGCCAGCTGGGATGTACTGTAGCCGGCTGGGATGTACTGTAGTCGGCTGGGATGTACTGTAGTCGGCTGGGATGTACTGTAGCCGGCTGGGATGTACTGTAGCCGGCTGGGATGTACTGTAGTCGGCTGGGATGTACTGTAGCCGGCTGGGATGTACTGTAGCCGGCTGGGATGTACTGTAGTCGGCTGGGATGTACTGTAGTCGGCTGGGATGTACTGTAGCCAGCTGGGATGTACTGTAGCCAGCTGGGATGTACTGTAGTCGGCTGGGATGTACTGTAGCCAGCTGGGATGTACTGTAGTCGGCTGAGATGTACTGTAGTCGGCTGGGATGTACTGTAGCCAGCTGGGATGTACTGTAGCCAGCTGGGATGTACTGTAGTCGGCTGGGATGTACTGTAGTCGGCTGGGATGTACTGTAGTCGGCTGGGATGTACTGTAGTCGGCTGGGATGTACTGTAGCCAGCTGGGATGTACTGTAGTCGGCTGGGATGTACTGTAGTCGGCTGGGATGTACTGTAGTCGGCTGGGATGTACTGTAGTCGGCTGGGATACACTGTAGCCGGCTGGGATGTACTGTAGCCAGCTGGGATGTACTGTAGCCAGCTGGGATGTACTGTAGCCAGCTGGGATGTACTGTAGCCGGCTGGGATACACTGTAGCCGGCTGGGATGTACTGTAGCCAGCTGGGATGTACTGTAGCCAGCTGGGATGTACTGTAGCCAGCTGGGATGTACTGTAGCCAGCTGGGATGTACTGTAGCCAGCTGGGATGTACTGTAGCCAGCTGGGATGTACTGTAGCCAGCTGGGATGTACTGTAGCCAGCTGGGATGTACTGTAGCCGGCTGGGATGTACTGTAGCCGGCTGGGATGTACTGTAGCCGGCTGGGATGTACTGTAGCCGGCTGGGATGTACTGTAGCCAGCTGGGATGTACTGTAGCCAGCTGGGATGTACTGTAGCCGGCTGGGATACACTGTAGCCGGCTGGGATGTACTGTAGCCAGCTGGGATGTACTGTAGCCAGCTGGGATGTACTGTAGCCGGCTGGGATGTACTGTAGTCGGCTGGGATGTACTGTAGTCGGCTGGGATGTACTGTAGCCGGCTGGGATACACTGTAGCCGGCTGGGATGTACTGTAGCCAGCTGGGATGTACTGTAGCCAGCTGGGATGTACTGTAGCCAGCTGGGATGTACTGTAGCCGGCTGGGATGTACTGTAGCCAGCTGGGATGTACTGTAGCCAGCTGGGATGTACTGTAGCCAGCTGGGATGTACTGTAGCCGGCTGGGATGTACTGTAGCCGGCTGGGATACACTGTAGCCGGCTGGGATACACTGTAGCCGGCTGGGATGTACTGTAGCCAGCTGGGATGTACTGTAGCCAGCTGGGATGTACTGTAGCCGGCTGGGATGTACTGTAGTCGGCTGGGATGTACTGTAGCCAGCTGGGATGTACTGTAGCCGGCTGGGATGTACTGTAGCCAGCTGGGATGTACTGTAGCCGGCTGGGATGTACTGTAGCCGGCTGGGATGTACTGTAGTCGGCTGGGATGTACTGTAGCCGGCTGGGATGTACTGTAGTCGGCTGGGATGTACTGTAGTCGGCTGGGATGTACTGTAGTCGGCTGAGATGTACTGTAGTCGGCTGGGATGTACTGTAGTCGGCTGGGATACACTGTAGCCGGCTGGGATGTACTGTAGCCAGCTGGGATGTACTGTAGTCGGCTGGGATACACTGTAGCCGGCTGGGATGTACTGTAGTCGGCTGGGATGTACTGTAGCCGGCTGGGATGTACTGTAGCCGGCTGGGATACACTGTAGCCGGCTGGGATGTACTGTAGTCGGCTGAGATGTACTGTAGTCGGCTGAGATGTACTGTAGTCGGCTGGGATGTACTGTAGCCGGCTGGGATGTACTGTAGTCGGCTGGGATACACTGTAGCCGGCTGGGATGTACTGTAGCCAGCTGGGATGTACTGTAGTCGGCTGGGATGTACTGTAGCCAGCTGGGATGTACTGTAGCCAGCTGGGATGTACTGTAGCCAGCTGGGATGTACTGTAGCCAGCTGGGATGTACTGTAGCCGGCTGGGATGTACTGTAGCCAGCTGGGATGTACTGTAGCCGGCTGGGATACACTGTAGCCGGCTGGGATGTACTGTAGCCAGCTGGGATGTACTGTAGCCAGCTGGGATGTACTGTAGCCAGCTGGGATGTATTGTAGCCGGCTGGGATGTACTGTAGCCAGCTGGGATGTACTGTAGTCGGCTGGGATGTACTGTAGCCAGCTGGGATGTACTGTAGCCGGCTGGGATGTTCTGTAGCCGGCTGGGATGTACTGTAGTCGGCTGGGATGTACTGTAGCCGGCTGGGATGTACTGTAGTCGGCTGGGATGTACTGTAGCCGGCTGGGATGTACTGTAGTCGGCTGGGATGTACTGTAGCCAGCTGGGATGTACTGTAGCCGGCTGGGATGTACTGTAGTCGGCTGGGATGTACTGTAGCCGGCTGGGATGTACTGTAGTCGGCTGGGATGTACTGTAGTCGGCTGGGATGTACTGTAGCCGGCTGGGATGTACTGTAGTCGGCTGGGATGTACTGTAGTCGGCTGGGATGTACTGTAGTCGGCTGGGATGTACTGTAGCCAGCTGGGATGTACTGTAGCCGGCTGGGATGTACTGTAGCCGGCTGGGATGTACTGTAGCCAGCTGGGATGTACTGTAGCCGGCTGGGATGTACTGTAGCCAGCTGGGATGTACTGTAGCCGGCTGGGATGTACTGTAGTCGGCTGGGATGTACTGTAGCCAGCTGGGATGTACTGTAGTCGGCTGGGATGTACTGTAGTCGGCTGGGATGTACTGTAGCCAGCTGGGATGTACTGTAGCCGGCTGGGATGTACTGTAGCCGGCTGGGATGTACTGTAGTCGGCTGGGATGTACTGTAGCCGGCTGGGATGTACTGTAGTCGGCTGGGATGTACTGTAGTCGGCTGGGATGTACTGTAGTCGGCTGGGATGTATTGTAGCCGGCTGGGATGTACTGTAGCCAGCTGGGATGTACTGTAGTCGGCTGGGATGTACTGTAGCCGGCTGGGATGTATTGTAGCCGGCTGGGATGTACTGTAGTCGGCTGGGATGTACTGTAGTCGGCTGGGATGTATTGTAGCCGGCTGGGATGTACTGTAGCCGGCTGGGATGTACTGTAGTCGGCTGGGATGTACTGTAGCCGGCTGGGATGTACTGTAGTCGGCTGGGATGTACTGTAGTCGGCTGGGATGTATTGTAGCCGGCTGGGATGTACTGTAGTCGGCTGGGATGTACTGTAGCCAGCTGGGATGTACTGTAGTCGGCTGGGATACACTGTAGCCGGCTGGGATGTACTGTAGCCGGCTGGGATGTACTGTAGTCGGCTGGGATGTACTGTAGCCAGCTGGGATGTACTGTAGTCGGCTGGGATACACTGTAGCCAGCTGGGATGTACTGTAGCCAGCTGGGATGTACTGTAGTCGGCTGGGATACACTGTAGCCGGCTGGGATGTACTGTAGCCAGCTGGGATGTACTGTAGTCGGCTGGGATACACTGTAGCCGGCTGGGATGTACTGTAGCCGGCTGGGATGTACTGTAGCCGGCTGGGATGTACTGTAGTCGGCTGGGATACACTGTAGCCGGCTGGGATGTACTGTAGCCAGCTGGGATGTACTGTAGTCGGCTGGGATACACTGTAGCCGGCTGGGATGTACTGTAGTCGGCTGGGATGTACTGTAGCCGGCTGGGATGTACTGTAGCCGGCTGGGATGTACTGTAGCCAGCTGGGATGTACTGTAGTCGGCTGGGATACACTGTAGCCGGCTGGGATGTACTGTAGTCGGCTGGGATACACTGTAGCCAGCTGGGATGTACTGTAGTCGGCTGGGATACACTGTAGCCGGCTGGGATGTACTGTAGCCGGCTGGGATGTACTGTAGTCGGCTGGGATGTATTGTAGCCGGCTGGGATGTACTGTAGTCGGCTGGGATGTATTGTAGCCGGCTGGGATGTACTGTAGTCGGCTGGGATGTATTGTAGCCGGCTGGGATGTACTGTAGCCGGCTGGGATGTACTGTAGTCGGCTGGGATGTACTGTAGTCGGCTGGGATGTACTGTAGTCGGCTGGGATGTACTGTAGCCGGCTGGGATGTATTGTAGCCGGCTGGGATGTACTGTAGCCGGCTGGGATGTACTGTAGCCGGCTGGGATGTATTGTAGTCGGCTGGGATGTACTGTAGCCAGCTGGGATGTACTGTAGCCGGCTGGGATGTACTGTAGCCGGCTGGGATGTACTGTAGCCGGCTGGGATGTATTGTAGCCGGCTGGGATGTACTGTAGTCGGCTGGGATGTACTGTAGCCGGCTGGGATGTACTGTAGCCGGCTGGGATGTACTGTAGCCGGCTGGGATGTACTGTAGTCGGCTGGGATGTACTGTAGTCGGCTGGGATGTACTGTAGCCAGCTGGGATGTACTGTAGCCGGCTGGGATGTACTGTAGCCGGCTGGGATGTACTGTAACCGGCTGGGATGTACTGTAGCCAGCTGGGATGTACTGTAGCCAGCTGGGATGTACTGTAGTCGGCTGGGATGTACTGTAGCCGGCTGGGATGTACTGTAGCCAGCTGGGATGTACTGTAGCCGGCTGGGATGTACTGTAGTCGGCTGGGATGTACTGTAGTCGGCTGGGATGTACTGTAGTCGGCTGGGATGTACTGTAGCCGGCTGGGATGTACTGTAGCCGGCTGGGATGTACTGTAGCCGGCTGGGATGCACCGATATACAGACGACATACAACACATAACTACAGTCAGATCAACAACACTCAACTACCACACGCAAAACACACTCTAAAGTGTCTCAAGTGCCACTACAAACATCACAGGTGATACTTAAGTTACCCAGCAATCCTCTAGGGGCACTCACGCACGCACGTGCACGCACTTACACTCAAATGATACGTTAAACGATGCATCAGGCACGCTTAACGATGGCGTGTTGGGGGTGGGAACAACACTCAATTTATCACAATATTGTACCGTATTTTCCTGTATTGAGAATTTGCGTATAATGATTCATATTTAAGCCTAGAGACGTAGATAGGGGTGGTGTGTGTGTGTGTGTGTGTGTGTGTGTGTGTGTGTGTGTGTGTGTGTGTGTGTGTGTGTGTGTATTCACTTAGTTGTATTCACTTAGTTGTATTTTACGGGGGTTGAGCTTTGCTCTTTCGGCCCGCCTCTCAACTGTCAATCAACTGTTTACTAACTACACTAACTACTTTTTTTTCCACACCACACACACACACACCCCAGGAAGCAGCCCGTGACAGCTGACTAACTCCCAGGTACCTATTTACTGCTAGGTAACAGGGGCATTCAGGGTGAATGAAACTTTGCCCATTTGTTTCTGCCGGGTGCGGGAATCGAACCCGCGCCACAGAATTACAAGTCCNCCTTACCTGAATAAACATATTTATTTATTTATTTTATTTATTTTATTTATCGTATGTCCATATAAGAAAATGTAATCGAATTAGCTTCTACGACTTCTGGATATACCTATTCCATTTAATGACAGCTCTCAGCACTGAAAAAGTTCTTTTAGATGTCTATGACTGGTTTGCGTTTTCAGTTTTCATCTATGACCTCACGTTCTGCTGTTCCTAGCTTTGAACAACGCTACTTTGTCAGTTTCCCTTAGAATCTTATATGTTGTTATCATGTCCCCTCCCACCCCCCTATTTCTCCTTTCCTCCGGTGTGGTGGTCCAGTTCTGTGTGTGTTAAAAGTGAAGGTAGTTTATATTTAACTTGAAAGCAACACAAAATGAGGATTTAGTTTAGAGGGAAGAACTTGAGTGCAACAATATTGAGGTATACACACGGGTTCCCTCTTGCAGCAGTCCCGTAGTCTTGTCAAAGAGCGACTTTGAAACCTGCAAAAGCAAGAGAGAGAGAGAACCGCATGTCGCCCGAAACGCTATGCATGCTAGTGGCTGTGCAAGAATGTATATATACAAGTAAATAAAAAAAAAAATAAATGTATAGTGAGGCGCACTCCCCCCACCACCACTAGGCCCTGGGGTCCCTTTGTACCTGAGGGGGGGCACGGGGCCCAGGGAGGACCCCTGTGTATCTGGCCCAAATGAACAACCTCTCCGCCGCCCCTCGAAGAAATCGACACAAAATGGACCTGATGTTTGGGTGAACGATACTGCGGGAGGATGGTCCTCCTTGGACCTGCACTTCGCTTGAGTGGGTGTGAGGACAGATGGGATGGGCTAGGGACGGAGGTGAGGGCTGGGAACAGTCCCTTCGAAGGCGAACACGTCTACGGAACACGACTGTAGCTCAGCATTCAACCTCCAGCTGGTTACTGAATGCGGGTTGTTGCGGTAGATGGAAACACGAAAATTATTAAACAAATGCAACAGTTGTCAAGTTAGACTACCTAAGTTAGCTTGGACACAGTGGAACACAGACACTGTTCTGTAAACTTGTTACACTGACCAGACCACACACTAGGTGAAGGGACGACGACGTTTCGGTCCGTCCTGGACCATTCTCAAGTCGATCGACTTGAGAATGGTCCAGGACGGACCAAAACGTCTTCGTCCCTTCACCTTCTAGTGTGTGGTCTGGTCAACATACTTTAGCCACGTTATTGTGACTCATCGCCTACAATCTTGTCATCTCACTTACCTCTGTACATGAACCTCCAATAACCCATTTAAAATCAGAAAGTTTTCACAGAGTAATCCTTATCCTGACCTCTTCCAAGTGCTATATAGTCGTAATGCCTGGGCGCTTTCCCTTCATAATTCCCCTCACAGAGTACTGAACCACTGCTGGTGCTTATAGGTTAAAATATAATTAGAGTACCTACACCACAACAAATAGGACTCAAAGGTTGTGGCAGAGCATCTCACCTGTACGGGGTGAACAGTACCTTCTCTGTGGGTTTCACTGTGATGATCCAGGTGCAATCGACGGGGTAGTTGTACACATTGGAGTAGTTGAGCGTCGAAAAGGGAATGTCAGCCTGGGAGATCTTCCCCTGGACGCCGGTCACCGGGATCTGACAACGATCGCTCTCCGGCCGGTCCAGCGCTGAAACAAAACACACTCTGACACACGCACTCCAGTCGGGAAGGTACACATGTTGATGAATGAAGATGGGGGATATAGGAATTAACGGATATTGAAACAGATTAATGAGAAATGATAGGAACAACAAGAGCGAAAAGGTGAGAGAGTCTTACACCTTCTCTCTCTCTCGAAGGAGATACCATTCCCCTTCGACATTTTACACTGATAAGCAAGTCCACTACGGGCTCACCATAGCCCGTGCTACTTGTCCACTAGGGGCTCACCATAGCCCGTGCTACTTGGAACTTTTTGTTCCAAGTAGCGAATCTTAAACAACAGCAACAATGGTAAATGTGTTGTCTGAAGTTTCCTCTTAAACTTTTTAACTATCTAGTCCTCTCTTCTTTATTCTAATTTATTCTATGTCTTCTTTATCTACTTTGTTTAATTATCAAGTACACCTCCCATCCACCTCAAGGCCCCCCCCCCTTCCCCAGACCAGCCACACGCATGGAGAGAGTAGGGGAATGGGGGGAGGTTCACCCCTGTCCTCAGACCAGGCTCGTTAAAGCAGCGGCCGTTACCCAAGACACATTCATCAATTGTAACACACTGTGTATACAGATTTGTTTACATAAATTAATATTATTATTATTCATTAAGGTTATGTGTAGGTTAGGTTCGGGGTTTGGGTGCTGTTGATGACTATTTGTACTTGTAGTAGGCGGGTGAGGCCTTTACAGGGTTGAGGTTCGAAGAGTGGTCGTCATCGATGTCCTGTGCTCCAGCAGGCACCTAGGAGCCGGTTGGAACACCACCCAGAAGCCAGCTGGAGCACTACCCTGGAGCCAGCTGGAACACCACCCAGGAACGGTCGGCCGAGCGGACAGCACGCTGGACTTGTGATCCTGTAGTCCTGGGTTCGATCCCAGGCGCCGGCGAGAAACAATGGGCAGAGTTTCTTTCACCCTATACCCCTGTTACCTAGCAGTAAAATAGGTACCTGGGTGTTAGTCAGCTGTCACGGGCTGCTTCCTGGGGGTGGAGGCCTGGTCGAGGACCGGGCCGCGGGGACACTAAAGCCCCGAAATCATCTCAAGATAACCTCAAGAGCCGGCTGGAGCCAGCTGGAGCACTACCCTGGAGCCGGCTGGAACACCAGAGTCTGCCAGACATGGCTGTCACTTTACACCCACTGTATCTACACAATTGGCAGTTAACTGTGTACTCAAGTTATCTTGTGTACACTAGTACACTCTTGTGTACTCAAGTTATCCATACAAGATTATCGTGAGTAGCCCAACACAATAACGGGCTCGCCATAGCCCGTGCTACAGGGACATTTCGTTCCGAGTAGTGAAATCTAATACAACAACAACATGGACTCTGGCAGACTCTGTGGCACACACTACAGCGGCCTACAGCTGCTCTGTGGCACACACTACAGCGGCCTACAGCTGCTCTGTGCCACACACTGGTAACGAAATCCTGAGATCCATCTAGGTGTATGTGCATTCACCAAGTTGTGCTTGTGGGGGTTGAGCTCTGGCTCTTTGGTCCCGCCTCTCAACGGTCAATCAACTAATGTACAGGTTCCTGAGATACAGGTGTGTGTGTTTTCTGTTTTAACATGAAAACTATGAGGAAAGCGGAAGAGCCGGGGGGCATAGGAAGATGAGAAAGCTGCGTAGAGGACACACACAACGAGGGGATCCCCTGGCAAGTGAGGGGGGAAACGAGGGAAGCTGGGCAGGTATAATCACCATCCTTCACTTGTCCCTACCCACCGACCCCTATACCCTGTCTCTCTCTCTCACCCCTTCCATAACAAGATCAACATATGCGATGCCCCACGAGAGGGGTCCAGGGCGGCCGAGTCCATTGTCCTGCCGAATACCAAGATTATTTGTCACGCTTACAGGTAAGGGGAGATGTTAACGTGAGGGGGAAGGAGGGCGGCAGGATATATGTGAGAGGAAAGGGCACTATAGAATGGGGAAACGAGGGGAGTCGTAGGTATGTACCCAGGGGGAATAGGACACCAGAGGGCGGGCAACAGTACTCACCTCTGGCTCTTGGGTCCCGGCTCTCGCCTGTCAGTCAACTGGTGATTCTACCTGATCTATATCTTCCAGTGAAGTATATATGGAGACAGAGCTCTGGTCCCAGGGCACTATAGGACACGTGAGGTGGTGGTGGGGACACATGCAAGTTGTGCGGGTGGACACGCACCGGACACAGGGAGGGAGGGAAGGGCGGACACATCTCGTGGAGAGTGCCAGTGTGTGTCTACCTGATGGCAGCACTGAGTGCCACTTGGCATCGTGGTGTGGTGAGACCTTCCTCACCAACCAGTGTTGCTAGCCATCTCACCAGTGTTGTGAGACACCAACCAGTGTTGCTAGCCATCTCACCAGTGTTGTGAGACACCAACCAGTGTTGCTAGCCATCTCACCAGTGTTGTAAGACACCAACCAGTGTTGCTAGCCATCTCACCAGTGTTGTGAGACACCAACCAGTCTTGCTAGCCATCTCACCAGTGTTGTGAGACACCAACCAGTGTTGCTAGCCATCTCACCAGTGTTGTAAGACACCAACCAGTGTTGCTAGCCATCTCACCAGTGTTGTGAGGCACCAACCAGTGTTGCTAGCCATCTCACCAATGCTATGAAACACCAACCAGTGTTGCTAGCCATCTCACCAATGCTATGAAACACCAACCAGTGTTGCTAGCCATCTCACCAGTGTTGTGAGGCACCAACCAGTGTTGCTAGCCATCTCACCAATGCTATGAAACACCAACCAGTGTTGCTAGCCATCTCACCAGTGTTGTGAGACACCAACCAGTGTTGCTAGTCATCTCACTAGTGTTGTGAGACACCAACCAGTGTTGCTAGCCATCTCACCAGTGTTGTGAGACCAACCAGTGTTGCTAGCCATCTCACCAGTGTTGTGAGACACCAACCAGTGTTGCTAGCCATCTCACCAGTGTTGTGAGACACCAACCAGTGTTGCTAGCCATCTCACCAATGCTATGAAACACCAACCAGTGTTGCTAGCCATCTCACCAATGCTATGAAACACCAACCAGTGTTGCTAGCCATCTCACCAGTGTTGTGAGACACCAACCAGTGTTGCTAGCCATCTCACCAGTGTTGTGAGACACCAACCAGTGTTGCTAGCCATCTCACCAGTGTTGTAAGACACCAACCAGTGTTGCTAGCCATCTCACCAGTGTTGTGAGACACCAACCAGTCTTGCTAGCCATCTCACCAGTGTTGTGAGACACCAACCAGTGTTGCTAGCCATCTCACCAGTGTTGTGAGACACCAACCAGTGTTGCTAGCCATCTCACCAATGCTATGAAACACCAACCAGTGTTGCTAGCCATCTCACCAGTGCTATGAGGCACCAACCAGTGTTGCTAGCCATCTCTACTGAGGAACACACAAAATTTCACATTTTTGCCATCCGAACGGGGAGACAAAACCTGCAAAATGTGTTGCAAAATAACTCTGTAACACTAAAACTCTCCCTTTATCATATTTGGGCAGGGGTGTCCCGCCAGGAATTGGGTGGGAGAGAGCAAGCAAATTTAATACTTTTGTGTCGTTCTCTACACACCCTCGTCCTGAATATTCAAACGAAACATTCTGCAGTGATTAAAACATTTGTTTATAAAGGTGGAATATTTTGCCGTGGCGAATATGGGCAACACAGTGATAAATATACTTGTGATGAGCCAGTGGCGGTGACCTTACTGGACTTGTGGTTATTTTCACCCTTATCGGACACCATCCCTATTTCTGCCTCACCTTACGTGGACCAAACATAAGAAATTTGAAAAAAATGTGGTGGGGTTACCAACCTCAAATTGGAACCATAACTAAATTTTATTATGAAACCACAAAACTTAAAAAAAAAATGACTACA
Source organism: Procambarus virginalis (assembly GCA_020271785.1). NCBI lineage: Eukaryota > Metazoa > Arthropoda > Malacostraca > Decapoda > Cambaridae > Procambarus > Procambarus virginalis. The sequence continues at coordinate 2,583,807 of WNGS01021324.1, read as the reverse complement.
AATCTACAAGTTAACAAATCCACAAGGGGCCGTGACGAGGATTCGAACCTGCGTCCGGGAGCATCCTAGACGCTGCCTTAATCGACTGAGCTACGACATGGTCAGAAGGAGTTGAAACCGAAGTTCTACTGAACTTACTGGATCTGCAGCCTCTCCGAGACACAAACCAGGGTTTTACACAACTCCCCCCTGCACTCGAGCTATGTCAATAGGCCGTTCTCCCTCTTCGCCCTTACTTCATTACACACAGAAATCACAATTCTACAAGAAATCTACAAG
>WNGS01021324.1:2541852-2557133 GCA_020271785.1 Procambarus virginalis | reverse complement strand
TTAGGTGAGCAGTAAGTGTGAGTCTGGCATTGACCACGAACCATAAAGACTTCATGCTGACTGCGCAAGTCACCATGACATAGTGTTATACTTACATTTTGCTGCTGTTTTCGTTATCAAGACCAGCCAGTAAAGGTAAGAAAGCACATTTTGTTTAAATTTTTTCATTCATAATTATCTATAGGCACAGTAAACCAGGAGTTTACAGGGGCTGGGGAGCCGGTCGGCCGAGCGGACAGCACACTGGACTTGTGATCTTGTGGTCCTGGGTTCGATCCCAGGCACCGGCGAGAAACAATGGGCAGAGTTTCTTTCACCCTATGCCCCTGTTACCTAACAGTAAAATAGGTACCTGGGTGTTAGTCAGCTGTCACGGGCTGCTTCCTGGGGGTGGAGGCTGGTTGAGGACCGGGCCGCGGGGACACTAAAAAGCCCCGAAATCATCTCAAGATAACCTCAAGAAAACCATTAATTATATATTATTTGTGTGTTTAAATGTATATAGACATATATTGCCTCAGTTGTTATTTGCCAATGTAAAAAAATGATGATAAATTGCCTGAAAAGGTAACATTTATAGAAATTTGGATTTTGTGCTAAACTGTATCAGGTCGGGAACAATACACTCTGGATTTTGGAGGTGTGCGAGTATGTGTAATTTCAAATTTGTTCCGTATACGGTATTCCTGCATAATTATAATTGTTTTGTTTCATTCTTAAAGCTACTGTGACTTATTGTGCTGTTCATGTTTTCATAATCTCCCTCTTCATTGTAAATTGCTTCATGGAAAGTGGACCAGTTTAGTGAACATGTAATACATTAGTACAGCAGAATATATATCCAGTAAGTTCCTTTATGAGCATTAAACTGCTATTTTTCTTGTTTTGGAACACCTACCCCATGTTTGACACGTATTACTGTTTACCGCAGTGATCACAGAAAACATAATACTCATGTTTTGATTGGCTTTGTCTATTTATTTCCTAAAGCATAATTATACTGAACACTATATATGCATTATTTGTGTATATACAGTATGTGTGTGTATATATGTGTATATGAAGTACATGTGTGTATGCAGTATGTGTGTATATGCAATACATATGTATATGCCAGTGGTTCCCAACGTTTGTTCTCGTGGCCCAATTTTATAACGCTCATAAGTCCTGCAACCCCCCCCCCCCTACCCACCCTACCCCACTCCTGCCATACACTGAACACAATGTGTTCAATTGTGTCGGTTTCGGCACTGATCTTTGGATATCTAAAACTTGCCCTCTCGCCCCTCCTCCCCTTTCTTGTGGACAACCCAGCCACTTCGGGAACCACTGGTTCTATATGCAGCATGTGTGCATGCAATACTGTATATAGAATATATAAACAGTATTGAACAGAATATATACACTGATAATACTGTTTACATTTATTTATTTGTGCATTAATCTGATAATCTTGCAATTATCAAATTTAATTTTATAATTACACTGTAAATTGTATTTTAGTGGTTTTATAAAAGTTTCTGTACAAATGCCCCTTACTCTTTAGCGTGTAAGTGATATAGTGGATTGTGATATGCAGATTCTTAAATAATAGAAAAGTAGCAGATGTATATAAGGCATATTTTGGTGTTACAGAGAGTGATGACGATGTATATCCTATTTAAATATGTTTTGTTGACAATGGATTACTTTTGGCATTTGATGGTACAAGTCGAGCTGTTATGATTTATTTATAAACCAAGTTTGCCAATTGTATAAAATACCTGTGTAAATGTTACATTTAATGAAACTGTGCTCTGACAAGTGACTCAAATGATGAAGGTGGACACGTTGGTCACAATTCATATTTTTGCTTGGATATGTGACTGTTACAGGTACCAGAGTTGCTTTGTTATGTTTTGTGTGACCGTGTTATCTTTTTAGAGTTGGAAATAAAAGTTCACCGGTTCTGTAAGTTTTATGTACATACTTTAATAATAATTCCAGTTGTCATGGACAGGAAGCCTGTACATAGGTTTATCGAGGTTCCCCCCTAGACCAACTACTGACCTCCCCCCAGGGTGCCACCCACAACAGTTGGTCAACTCCCAGTTACCTATTTACTGCTAGGTGAACAGAAGCATCACAGAAAGGAAACATGCCCAATTATTTTTGTTGTCCCCCCCCCCCCCCCCCACAGGATCAAGTCTGGGATCATCTTTTTTTGTTTAACACTGAAGATCATTTGTTACTCATTTGTTAAGGCACAATGAACATGAGATATAGTAGACTTTATTCGAATAATTTACTGTACAGTATATAGAATGTAGTGCAGTTGTATAATTTGATTTGATTTATAAATTCATCTACAATGAATTTGTAGATGTAGAATTTGTAGATGTCATGCCTTCTTCATGTCCAGTATTGATAAATTCTTCATTTTTATTTTGATGTTTGTACGTTTTACTCATTGAGATTATCGCAATTTATCCTCACACCAAGATAAATATGACCTGTATGTCTCGGGTACCTGCTCAGTGATGCATAAAATGCTTTATGCTTTTTTGTTTTTCCAATTTTTTTTTGTAAGTTAAAATTGTAAATTTTGTGTAAAAATATCAGAAAATGAAAGCTCTAGAATATAGAATATAGATCCACATAAAATGTTTGTTCCGAGTAATTTATACATGGCATCAATTATCTATGAGTGAATGTCCGTGTTTGTTTCTCTGGCCAAGGTTAGAGGCCAAAGACTTGGGGCTAGTCTCACCAAACTTTGCAGGGGAATGGGATGGGCATAGGCCAGTCTGGGTCGGATTCAGTGCCACACTAAGAAATGTCAGCTTCTAACACCTACCCCTGGTGCAATTTCCATGAAGTCTGAAATGAAATCGTGGATGTGTTTTATATAGAGGATTGAAATTATTCTCACCGTTTACCCATGCATTTTCATGATTTAGTAGAAAACGGTTAACTGAATTCATTCTGGTTATGTTGACAAAGAAAGTGGAAGTGGTTACAGTGATGAAAATAGTATATACATTGAAGATATTATGTAGTAAAGATGTAAGATGGTGAGGAAGGTGGGGAAAGATAGACAAGGGGGATGAGAGGAGATGAAATGGGGGAGAAGAGAGGGTAGGGGGTGGGAAGAGGGAGCAGCGGGTGGATGGGAAGAGAAGGGGTGAAATGCAGGGGGTGGAAAGAGGGCTGAAGAGACAGACAGAGACCTGGGCACCACCGGGTATCCTCAAGTACATTATATTCGAGATGATAAAAATACTGGGAATCACAGTAGCAGAAGTGACAAGGATCTTGGCTGGTTTGTCATTAAAGCATGGCCCCCATCCCTGGTCATCTTTGGTTGCTTCCCCTCATGCATGCACACTGCCCACGTTGATAAAATGTATTCTAGAAGAGGTGCATCGTCTAGATGCAAGGGGAAGGGTTAAGAAAGTTAAATTTGGCAATAGGTGATGTCAGAATTGGAGTGCATCTTCATTACCATTAATCCTCTACTTCTTAAGATCTGGAAGAAAGTTTGTAAGATCATGGGCAAGTTTGTTCCTGAAGTAGCACCCATCCTTCGTATTCTTGGCTCAAACTAGATTCATTCTTCTTCGTTATTATCATGGGTTCTTAGCTTCATCCTATCTTCCTGACTCAAATCTCCTTCGAATGAGTGAATCTAATTCCATTGGCATCATTCATCCTATCTTTCTGGTCATGTATTGACATACCGAATGATATCTGAATTTTCTATAACAGTCCTTTGGTTACTGATTTTGTTACTTTGGTTACAGTAATCTAATACAGTACTGGTTGTATCTTTATTTTAATTGTTTTTAAGAGTAATTAATATTACTTGATTAAAATTAATAGTTTTACTGGATTCCTTGTCATGTTGTCCGATCATTTGGGCTTGATGGAAGAGTGACGAATCTCACTTCATACAGTTCAGCGTTCAATTCCCAACCATCCAAGTGGTTGGGCACCATTCCTTCCACCCGTCCCATCCTGGTCCCTTCCCATTGCTATATAGTCGTAATTGCTTGGCACTTTGTCCTTATAGTTCCCTTCCCTTCTAGTCATGCCAGTATAGCCTCCAGTGAACTGGTTAATGAAACAAAATTTGTCATTTGATCACACTTCCTGCTCTCAAAACTTGTTCATTTCACAGATTACTATCCTCTCTTAATTTTAGTCTTTCTTCACGATCTAGAGGGTTTTGACCAAGGTACTACAAGTTGAGCCTGGCCCAGGCTAGGCTTGGGGAGTAAAACTCCCGGAACCCCCTGCAGATATGCTCCAGGTTTGGAAATATAACCAATTACAAACTTCATGCCATAAAACCAGACTTATTTATTCTGCATTCTTCATATCTGAAGTGGAAATTTAAAATTTTCTTAGCCTGGTCAACATGCAATTAGGTTAACACTTTCGCTGCCTAATGCTGCATATTCCGCCATAAAGCGGAAATATGAAGTATGCGGGATGACAGGATTTTAAAAAAATTTTCAACTTAATTTTTAATCAAGATGCCTGACAACTGGGTGGACAGCGCTTCGGATTCGTAGTCCTGAGGTTCCGGGTTCGATCCCCGGTGGAGGCGGAGACAAATGGGCAAAATGTTTTTCACCCTGATGCCCCTGTTACCTAGCAGTAAATAGGTACCTGGAAGTTAGTCAGCTGCTACGGGCTCCTTCCTGGGGGTGTGTAACAAAAAGGAGGCCTGGTGGAGGCCCAGGCCGCGGGGACGCTAAGTCCCAAAATCATCTCAAGATAACTTTAAGATGACAAGATAACGCAAACGATGTCATGCAAAAATTTGCAATGACTTTTTATTAAGTATAAACATTGCAGGTGAATGAGTTTAACATTGGGTTGTGTGCTCACTGGAATGTTCAGTCTATCTTCCAGTGCGGTTTGGGTGCCCTGCCAGGCCAGCGAAAGTGTCATCTCATGGATAATTGAGGAAAAGGAAACCTGCCGCTTACTGTAGCTGACTACATTGACCCACTTAGAATTTTGCATCTCTTAGTTTAATGTCCTCCTTTTCTGGATGAGGGGGAACTTATTGTATGCTTCTCAGATATTTCTTTACAGCATCACTTAATACCCCACTCAGTGATTTGCGATGCCTTTCGTATAGGTAACCTTATGTCCTGCTCTTGTAATGGCATCTTGAATAGTGTTGAAATCCTTTTATTGAGTTTTACACCAAAGTGCTATACAGTAATACCATTAGAACTTTACTTTGATAACTGTTTACTTTGTTAAATATTACAATTACCTTACATTAAATGCTGCATTCAGTAATTTATTTATATAGGAAAACTTTTTAAAAATTCTATTGGTTGATGTTTTATTCTTTCTTACAAACAAATTTAAACTTCTTTAACAGTAAGAAACACACTTGGACTTACAGCCATTGTTGATAGCTTTATTTTCCATATAAAATCTTGTCTCAAACAAGTGAGAGGTTGTAGAGATACTGTACAGTTCATGACATAAATAGTATTAGAATAACGTTTATTTGATTATTTACAAGGTACAGTTCATAAACTTTGAATTAAAAAAAACTTAGGGCAACCAATTTTCAACTACATTACAGTATTTAAGTTCCATCACAAAGAATGAAGGTACAGTCCCCGTGGCGCAGTGGTAAGACACTCGCCCAGCGCTTCGCGAACACTTTGGCCTGGGTTCGTATCCTGACCGGGAAGGATTGACTGGGGTGCCAGTCCTTAACTGTAGCCTCAGTTCACCTAGCAGTGAATGGGTACCTGGTGGTTAAACAATTTGGCGGGTCGTATTCCAGGGAAAATTAGGATTAAGGACCTGCCTGAACTGCTGTGCGTGCTAGTGACTTTACAAGAATGTAAGAACTCTTGTATATATAAATAAATGAATAATAAATAAAGCATCATAGATAACTGATACACTTACTCATACAAACTCGGCAAAAATAATTACTGTAAAATAAATATAAAAAGATCATTTTTTTACCAGTTGGTGTCACTATACTGGTATTGTCTTGTAGTGCCTTTTTTTTTTTTTTTTTTTTTAATTTCAGTATTGTAGTATCTGTACATTGAAAATCTGGAATATAGTCCAGTGAATTTAACACTATACAGTATTCCCATTATTGAAGATGGTAGATAGCTTCTGTCATTCGTGATTGCGCATACACCAATAACAAATGTATATCAAGCCTATGGATTGAACATTCTAATTATTATTTACAAAATTGCGTATATTTATAACTGGTATAGGATAAAAATTTCACAAGAATAATGCAAATGTAACTTGTCCTTACAAGCATTTTGATTCTTATACAACTGTTACAGACACTGTGTTCTCTGGCTTTTGTTTTCCACTCTTCCTATAAATATCAATCATATTTTATCCATTTTCCTTTCTGGGCCAAAGCATCCAAGTTCAATACTTAATTCCTAATGTTTTGATCACCTCTTACTGTTTTCCCTCGTTTAGTGCAATATCCAACCTGTATGTATTGGTTCGTATAAGCACATCAAATACCTAATGCAACGGGCATCTATAGATAGGAAATAAATTGCCATTCATTTTCATTATAAAACTCCAATTCATATAACTTCATCCTTGCATTATACTGTATACTGCCTTGCTCCTGTAACTCATTAGCATGTAATGGAACACAGACCTGCACATTACTCTCAGAATTGCATTCTTCCACTTGGTCACTCATCTAATAGAATATCTTAATTTTCATTAACTTAAAATTTTGCTTTTCTCTTTTCCTACAGGCCACAAGTCTTGCTATGTAATCCTTAATCAATCTGACTCTTTTGATATTGAATATTTTGTGTCTTTTTACTCATAAGATTGGCATTCTGAACCTCTAGGATCATTGTAATGTTCTGTAGTGTAGAAAGTGTTATACAGAATACTGGCAAAGAGCTTTCTTTTGATAATTACTAGTTTACTCTAACCTTCATTTTGTTTATGCTGGTTGCTTCTTGTCTAGGAACGTTTTTGCTCTTTAGTAAACTATTTCCCTTCAATTAATACATTCTATTCTGGCATCCTTCATATATAATGGAATAATAATAATTACAAAGTTATCTTAACAATAGGTTAGATTTCATATAAGGTATGTATAGTGTGTGTGTATATATCTATACTGTACACAGTACAGTATATAAGTATGGTAGTTATACATAAATTATATATAACCATAGTATTATACACACATGCTGGAAATGACTTTGTGATGAACAGGCAATCTAGATGTTACTGTTGAAATTTGGTCTGCTGGCAAGAGGGATCCTTAATACAGAGGTCTGAGTTTTGGAGGGTGTACTGTATAATATTAAAAACTTCCTATTTGTATTGCTTGATGTTTTCAGTTATGAATTATCATTTTAGTTAACTGATGGTCATATTTTAATACAGTATTGTAACATAATGTACTGGATTTTTCCTAATGTGTGGTGTGTTTTTCCTGTCTGTGAGTGTCTCTTGGTGATTCCTCTGTAAATATTTGCTTTTTTAACTACCAAATTTCTGTGATTTCATTTGCATTTTTAAATATCAGGATTTGAGTCAAATTAGAAGCACTAAGCATGTCACTCACCTTGCTCCTTAAGCCAAAGAATCTTCTGGCCCCAGGACAGCAATACCTAGTCAGTTCCGGTAAAAAATCTGCCTTTGCATGACAGGGATGTAATGTAATAGCATATTTAGACTCTTTGGGACACATTGGCATAGACCCATTGGGGCTGTCTTCGTAATTTTTAATGTGCCACAGACTGAACATTTAGAATCATAAAAACCAGTATTTGTTTTTTTTAATTACTGTACTTCCTAAGCGTAATAGGCACTTGCCTAGGGAACACTATTGAGTAATCTGACACTGGGTGGGAATCTTTTCAGACGTCCCTACTAAGTCATACTGATGCTAGAGAGATGGAAAATACTTGATCAATTTTGGAGAGAGTTCCAGAAACTACGTTACTTCATTTTAAAGCCCTTCCAATCATTAATTGGCAACACTGAACGGCAAATAGCAATCTCACAAATTTCCATTGCTTTGTCCAACTGCTTCACTGACCTCAAAACTGCATCAACTGAGTTAACACAGGGTGTCTTAACTAGAGCCACCTCATAATTGAACTGAGCCGTCAGGAATACTGTACTACTCAACCCCATGAGAGCTCAGACAAAAGGTAAGGTCTGATAGCAACCAAGTGACTTAAAAACATGATTTTGAGTAAAGCTTGATTTCATGGCAGGAATATCCAGTGGCACCGAAATTGTGTCCTGGCATCTAAATCCCTTGAGCAGCAAGAATAGGCATTCAAAAGTGACTGGTGTTGACGAAGGAGAGGGATTTAGGGAAGGTACTGCCAACATGGTCAATTTCCAGAAACCCTAAGCTCAAATGTCTGAATGAAATATAGCATGAGAATACTCCTGTGGGAAGATTGTGAATTTTGTGCCAGAAATACAGCACTGACATTTGATAACACATTTTGGTACAAGACATTTTCCCATATACAGTACTGTACTGGTGACAATATAAATGAAAGTTAATATTTTATGGCTTATTTTGATGAGCTGTTCATGAAACATCTTGTTGGGGAAACCAACCAGTATGCAGTGCAACTCAATACAGTTGGCTTATTACTGGCTTCACGTTTGACTTATAGGAAAGAAACTAGCTGAAATGTATGTTTTTCTTGTGCTGTGTATGATGATGAAACATTGTGTGAAACATGTCATCCAGGATTATTGGAACACACACAGCATTGTTTCAACTCCCAGTATTTGGGAAGTACATGTCACATGACAGGTTCCTGCTACTTCTAAGGTGTCTATATTTTGAAAACAATGAAAATGTGGTTCAAAACAATAGACTGAGGAAAGTGTTCAGTGATCTCAGAGAAAAGTTCTGAGATTTTTTGTACCAGGGCAGAATATAGTGATTGATGAATCTCTAATTCTGTTCATTTCTTTTCAAGAGGCATCTTGCTTTCAAGCAGTATATCCCATTGAAATCGCACAGGTTTGAACCAAAATTCTTTGTGCTCTGTGATTGTGAAATCGGAATAGTGATACTGTAGATATGATATTATATTTTGGTGCTTATATAGACATGCCTGGTCACAATCCTCATGAGTTTTCTGGCATGGTGATAAAAATTCTCATGGAACTACTACTGAACAGGGGGCATATTCTGTATATTGATAATTATTTTTCCAGCCCTTTGCTATGTTCTTTCTTGAGCAGAAGACTAAAGTCTGTGGCACAGTAAAGCCACATTGGAGAGAAATGCATATGTTTGGTACTGTACTGGTATTTCAGCGGGTGACTGTCAGTTCAGAAAAAACAACAATGTTTTATGAGTGCGTTGGAAAGACATACGCGAAGTGAATGTTGACAGTGATTCACACTGGTGAAATGGTAGACAGTGGCACAGTGAACTTTGCAACACATGGTAAAGTGTATAAACCAAATTGTGTCATGGACTACAATACTGAATAGAGTAAATATGCGATTGACAGATAAATGTGATATGATGGTTGGCGCTGTCGTGTGCAGAAATTTGTGAAATGGACCAAGAAATTGTTGAACTGTTTCAACATTTATTTGGTGAAATTAGGCAACAAACCATGAATTGATAATTTTAGTTTTGCTCTGTTGTCACAATTGTGAAGTTTGGCCAGGAAAATAGTGTTATGACGAGAGCTTTTGTGCCAACAATGCCTCATGCAGCTCTGGACAGACTGGGTTACAAAGATGCCTTTTTGCTACACATGCTTGGTTACAGGCCAAGCACAGGAACACGTGACAAAGGTAAACATGCTTATGTTTACATACTGTAAACATGCTTATGTTTACAAGCACACGCAATAAAGAGAGGAAGCGAAAAATCTGTGTACCCGGTGCGTAGAATGCAAATTTGCCTTGTGCACCATTGACTGCTTCAGATACACTCAATATGTATATACTGTACAGATTATGCAGTTTTGTGTAAATATAGTGTGTGTTTGCCACATGGTAAACCTTTCATTTCTTAAGTCACTCAGCCGAATTCTGGTCCTACACATGGCACACAAAAAACACATTGGCTAGTCAGATGATGTGGCAAATGTCAAGGAAAGCTTTGTTTGTGAGATGGTGGCAGTCAGGTGTAGTTGCTGGGTGGGTCAACCAGCAATTAGTAAGAATGCTAACTGCAGTCCTCAGATTGCCAAATAAGTGTTTGAAAGAGCTTTTGCATTTTCTGGAATGTGATTTCTGGGCATAACTCTGGGCTGGATTGAGTATTCTCCATTGTGTGTACCATAGCATAACCCTACAGGTAGTCTTCAAAGATACCCTCTGCACAAAATGCAAATTGTCAGTCTACCACAGTTAACCATAAACATACTAGGGGGTTTGTTTGCTTTAGGGAGTAAACTAGTTGTATAGCTCATACATACATTAACAATATAATTTTATTTGAATTATCCGCTATTGTGTCTTCCTCTTTGTCTTGAACATCTGTTCCCACTGGGTTCTGACAAACTATAGCATATCTATCATTTTTTGATTGCTCACTTGCACAAAAATTTTGATTTTCAGAGACACCAATTAATTTACATTAAAACATTAGAATGATACAACATTCATATAAGGGCTTTGTCAATTTACCTGAAAAAAAAGAGAGGCATTTACATAATGTTCAGCCCTAAAACAAGGCAAACTACTGTACAATATAATTATAACTTGTAAAGTGCATGCCAGGAAACAAACACTATAACCAACTTTGAGTATAATACAATACTGTATTGTACTTCCTACGTTTAAAAAAAAATCTATACAAATGTTTAATGGCTTTCATTAAGGTAGCTGGATTCATTTTTCTTCAAACTAAATAATTAGTCTTCCAAAAACTACTAATAGATGGGCTCTCTCCCCCTGAACAAAGAAAGTAGGGAGATGGATTTCTTGATCAAATATAAAGTAAACCTCTTAAAAAATAAGAGGGGAATACAAAAATCTTCTGCTGCTCATACAGCTTGAAGCGACAAGAAAAAGGCTGTGAATAATTATTTCAATTAATCACACCCGACAAAATCTAGTGGAAGACTTCCTACCTACCTTTTGTACAAGCACCAGTGTATTCTTAAAAACGGTCCAGCATATACTATTATTTAATGTGCAATGAAAATACATACTGTAATTTTAATGAGGTTGAAACCATACACTGTACTATTACTTACAGACAACATTTATAATGACAAATTAGCAAGAACTTAACCAACTATGTACAGTACCCCATTTACACTGCAGTGTGATAAAGGAACATCTGGTTCTGAGCTTGTAAGTTGGGGATTGCCTGGTTACACACACTCGGAAAATCGAGACCATGTAAGCTACAGTACATATTTATTTAGTCAAATTATTAATAATTTGCTACCTATGCATGGTACATTAAACCATAATTAAAATTAATTTTTCAATTAAAATGGCTATAAATTTTGAGATTATTGAAGAACTGTACAGTGCTAGCAAAATCAAGAATTGATAGACTGAATTGTTTCTAATCCCTTGCATATGATGTTGTTATCACATCCTTATTAGTCACAATAATTAATATATGCCTAGACTAAAACTCAAATCATTTTGATAAAAAAGGCAGTATAAAATGTCTTACACCACGACCCTGGTACATTTTCCAACACCTACATTGATTGTCTTTATGGAAAAAATGCTAATATAATTATAATCTTAAAGTATTTACAAATGTAAATCGATATGCACATATAGTCATTATAAATGCAAGTTTTCAAATACTATTTATTGCATTAAATTCGGCTATCATTCTCATATTTCAAACAAAATCAACATGGTATCTTAAAAGTATAAAATAGTTCCTTAGTTTTAAACCTGTTACAAGTTTAAAAACAATATACAGTATATATAATTCATAAATGCCTGGCACAGTTTTCATATCCAGGCTTCAGAAATTAGTTCTTAGTTATCATGATTCCCAAACAATTGTCTAAAGAATTTTGACATTATAGTTGGCAGCAGAATCAAAGTATAAAAAAATACACCTATGTTTAACATATTATTCAATACTACTATATTTTCTCTAGTACTGTAAAATAAATAATTTTCAAATTACCAAAACTGTAAATGTTAACAAGAACATTGTTTCTTAAACCATTTGAGTATCCAAAACACCTGACTTAGTATGGCATTGTTGGCACCTGAACATGGGCACAAAACCATTTGTGAAATGTATAGTTTTCCTGAAAATAATACAGGGGCATTTTCAAACTTAAAGGTACATTTGTGTGTGTCGGTAAAACAAATATATAAATTATATACAAAATGAGGTATAATGCAGGAAATTACTGTATTCACACCAGATATATCATTCTCTGATGAGGATAATTTTTTTGCCTTATTTTAAGAGCCAAGGGCTGAGGCTTTTTCTGCCACTGACTACCACGTCAATAGCTGTCAAAGACACAAGGGAAACGGAAAGGCGATAACATGGAACCATAAGGTCCACATTAAGAAAGGCTTGTTGACTACCTATCTTAAATTGTCTTACAGTAACTTTTAATTACCATAAGTCTGCTCATCTTGAGTAATATATATCAAGAGGGCACAGTAGGTACAGGTAAACTCTTAACAACTGAGTCATGTACAGCACATCTCCTATTGGAGATGTAATAATTTTATGACAAGACCTAACAAGTTTGTAATTTCAATGTGTAGCTAGAACATCAGGTGTTGTTTTAGGTGATTTGGTAGGTTCATAAGGTCCTCGCTCCCTCATCTCAATAACAGCCTCAGCACGGTATCTTTGAGCATAAGGGTCATCCGACTGGTCGTCTACTTCATAGGGATCATTGTGTCGTGGTTTCGGTGATCTTCCATAAGCGACATAGTGATCCGATGGTGGACCCGATGGTCCTGCTTGAGTACGGCCATAATGGGAACCAGGGGGAGGTGGTGGTGTGGGCACTGAAGGAGGGGGGCCAGGACTTAGTGGTGGAAGGCCAGGTGGACGTCTGTTTGGTGGTGGTGGTGGGGGAGGTGTCATGGGCAGTTGAGTCTGACTTGAATCTCTCTGAGTGAGTAGTGAGTCCCTTGTTTGACATTCGCAATCACGCATTTCTACACAAGATTCCTCCATGTCATCAATTTCCTCTTCATCCTCATCCTCATCACCTTCACTCTCGGATTCAGATTCTGGTCTAATGCAGGGATGGCCATTGGTTTTAGCATCAGAAATGTACCAAGGACCACTTTCATTCATTGTGGGTCGATGAACTGCCTGAGGTGATGCTGTGAGAGACATGCTCTGGCTCCTCTGACTTCGTTCCTCCAGTTGTTCCCGGGATCGACGAATATTTTCCTGTGAGAAATGTAAGTATAAAGTTACTGTTTTAATATTTACAAGCTTGTTTAAGTTTATGTATAATATCCACTTTTACATTAGAAGAGAACTTTTATTACTTTTTGTTTGTATAAGTACAGAACCAAAAGTATGACACTGTACATTGGCAATTTTGAGTTTCATGTAAAACTAGGGAAAAATGGCATTTAAGCATAGTTTGTCAAAGATACTGTATACTGTAATAATTTGTACAGAATCATTATATATGTTTGAATAGTAATACCAAGTAAAAAAAATTTTTTTACATGTCTAAATTAGTAGATACGGTGTCGCAATGATAACCTATGTTTTTATTAAGAAGGTTTGTATACAAGAGTACAGTACTAAATTTACTATTAATATTATTGCAATAATATACTGCAGGAAAATGTTGTGTCATGGTCACAATATATTACAAACTGGATAACAAACATTTGAAATAAAAGATATTGGGTGTCAAATAGACTGGGAATATACGGTGGGTAGTGCTGCAATCTCGGCTGTTAACACACCTTGGCAAATATGCATATTTTAAAAGTTCTTTATGTTGGACAATTATTTGCTGACATAAAGAACATTGATAATTATAAAAAAGTTGTGTTTATTGAGAATGTCTTTACCACAGAATTAATTAGGTACTACAGTAATGTATTCAGTGTTGGTTAAGCTGGGAGAGTGTTGATAATGTAGGTGTGTCACAGTAGCAATATCATTTTTTTGTTTCCTTACGCTTCTGCCACTCCGACACTGCATTATCAGCAATCTACACGTTGGCTTTTTTTGCTACTTTCTCTTATGTATTGCTTTATCACTTATACTTTTAGCAAAATATTCAAAGATGGTAGATTTAGCATTGATAATGTCTGAAAGCATAGTCTCAGTCACATGATACACACACCACGACATGGTCAAGAGCGTTGCTTGGGAGTTCCCAGCACTTGGCTTCGATTCCTCCTCATGGCTCCTTCTGATTTTGTCGTTGATACGTCACGTTAATGTGTTTTCTTTGAACATTTATATGTTGAGATAAGGTGTGATATAAGATTGTGGATATCTCCTTCAATTGCTTTAATGTAGTTGAAACATATCTAATTTAATTTATTGTTAAGAACAAAATGGTGTACATGTTCAGTTATATTATGCTTTATTTCAGGTCATACATCTGTCGGAGCACTTGGTGATAGCTTCTATGAATATCTATTAAAGGCCTACCTACAGTCAGGTGGTAAAGATGAAGAAGCGCGAGATATGTACGTAGAAGCTATTGCAGCGATCACTAACCGTTTGGTCCTCAAGTCTAACACTGGACTGACTTATATTGCTGAAAGCAAATTTAATCGTCTGGAACACAAGATGGATCACTTGGCATGCTTCTCTGGTAAGAGTTTTGTTTGCTGCGTATTGTAAATTATCTTTCATGGGAATATCTTAGTTATTTTCAACTATCTTGTACTGTACTTCTCAAAACATGTGTACCCGCCAAACACACACCGAAACTACGAAATTGGTATAACATTCGAACAAGTTTTAACACTCCTAACCAGTTATAACAATCAATATAGCAAGTTGTAACAACGTTCTAATACGTCATAACACGTCAAGCCAAGATGTAACAACTTATTACAAGTTGTAAAAGCGGAAAATAGAGACAGTTTCGGTTTGTGTTTCCAGGGTAGTCATTGTTAAAACTTTATATTTTCTTGTGCTTGTTTGAGAGCAGTGTTACACTTTGAATACCATTGTACATATTTATCACTTTTTATCAGTTTAAAATGGAGTTCTTGAAACATTTCCTCTTCTTTCCTTCTCTGCTTGCTTTTAGTTTTCCCTTCAGCTCGGTTTTCATGCTTTACTTTTCTCCACTTACACCTTGCTT
>WNGS01021324.1:2520179-2541100 GCA_020271785.1 Procambarus virginalis | reverse complement strand
CTAACTAGTAGTTATGGTGTATTATTATGCCATATATGTAAGATCTTACATTTTTCAATATTGAACAGCATTTGCTAATCTTTGTTGTGACCCAACTGTGTTGACCACTGTTGTCTATGTTTTACTCCTTGTACATGCATAATATGACCTGGCACCTTTCTTGATGGTTTGTGGTAATTTTCTTTCCTACTCAGATTTCTTGTGTGGCTGCATTCGATGCCCCTTTTGTGTGTGTCATATTTTACAATACAGTATTTTTAGTGGATTGATACTTATTCCAGAGGTTGACCTTAATTGTTAAAAGTTCATTAACTTCCTCCAAGAAATGTTTTACAGTCACACTCTCATTCTTTGATAGTCTCTTCAGAAGCAAAGCAGTCATCATCTTGAACCTTCATAGAAGTTTCTGGGCTTGTATTCCCTCTCATTATATAGGAGCTGTTTATAAGGGTGAGCTGCTCTTCTACCCGGATTCAATCAATGCTGCCCTCTTCTGTTATCATGACATCTAGAATGCTGTCTCCTCGGGTGGGAATCTCATGCTTTGGGACCCACTTTCTCTTTCTTCACTTCCTTGTATCTTTGATATGTTCCTGAGGGCTCACCTTGCTAGATTTTGGTGCTTTCCTGGTTAACATCCTGTCTTTTTCATCTTCCATGACTCTGGGAGAACTGTAAGCTCTGCCCCAATCTCCTCTTTTGTGGCAGACGGCCTAAAGGATTTGGGGTTGCCGAAGGAGTCATTCGCTGCCTTTTGACCCTTTGTGGAATTTTTCTGACTGAGGGTTTGTTTTTCAGAATGGGAGTGCTTTCTTATGCCCCATCCCAGTATGAGCTGGACTACTACTACTTCCCCATGTGTGCATTTCCAAGTCCAAATCCACGAGCTGGATTACATCCTCCTGCACAGGCTTGAATTATCTGGTCTTACTCCAAGTTTGACTAATGGGGCTGACTTTTGTAACTGCTATACAACTGGGCCCCTTGCATCTGAACTGGATCCGGAGTCTTTTGAGTTTGGATTCTCTTCCTGGTTATAATTAGGTCCCTGACTTCTTCGTTGTTGTATACAACCTTTTATTTTCTTTGGATATGTAACAGCTTTTTTATTGTATACAGGCACTTGGCTAGGAGAAGGTTGTTTGTATTTCATATCTGTTTTGGGGACTTTTCCTTCAAGCTGGTAAATAGTGCCCTGTTTACTCGAATACTTCCCAGGTTATTAGAGCTTGGCAGCTTCATGTCCAGGTGTCTAAGATGCCTTCGGCACTGGTTGCAGAGGAGTCCAGGGCTCATACCCACTTTGCAGAGATTCCCTATTCCTGTGTAACTCATAAGAACTTGTTTGAGCTACAATAGGTTGGTCTTGGGGTTATTGTCTGGGGTTTCCTCAGACTTGTTGTCTACTGCTACTTATCTTGAGGTTATCTTGAGATGATTGCGGGGCTTAGCGTTCCCGCGGCCCGGTCCTCGACCAGGCCTTCTTTTGTTACACATCCCCAGGAAGCAGCCCGTAGCAGCTGTCAACTCGGTTGTCAGGCCCCTCTACTACTTGGATGCAGTTCCAGACTGGTAGAGCTGCTTTGGCAGAATGCAGTGACAGATTCCTATTTGGCTCACCATGGCTACTGGCTTATCATTTTGGATTCTTTTCCAGGGTCCATGTAACACACTACAAAATTCACCTTCCTTCTCTGTAACCAAGCTTCCCTGTATGCAGGAGCCTGGCCATAGTATTAGTTGCCTCTTCCCCAAGTCTAATCCCTTGCACTTCAATCTTTTATATTCCTTCTCTTTAGTATATTTTACATGTAGAAAAACATGAAAAATTTTACATGTAGAAAATTTTACGTTTATATTTTACATGAAGAAAAACAATCATAAATTGTTTCGTTTAATCATCTTCATACTTACTTCTTCTAAAAAATACTTCACATTTTTATACTTCTCCCTAACCTAACCTTACCATCTATCTTGCCTTATAATGGTTTCCTAACCATTTTTCCTGAGTGTTGATGTGATGAGGGGACCAGGATGGACTGAAACATTGTTGCTTTCATTTCCTTATTTCAGTTGCATTGTGTTGAGCCACATTGTGATTCAATCTCTGCAAAACAAATTCAGATCTCTTGCTTCAATTCTAGCAATTGATTAATAATTGTTAGAATTGCATTATTGTGCCAGGAATCTGCTTTGCTAAATGCTGTTATAGTACTGGCTGTATGGTACATATTTGTTTTGTTATCCTTCTGGACACGAATAGAACCTGTCACCCAGTGCTTCAGTATGTTGCATTTCTCGTTTGATCACACCACTTAAGTTTATTTTTAAATAAACTGCAGCAGCAGCAGCTACTAATTCTACTATGTACTACTAATACTTATTCTAATAATCATCATCATCATAATAATAATAATAATTATAGTAAGGTCAGCTGTCACTGTAGAATATTATTACTTTTTCCTTATAGTGCTCTTCTCTTTTCCATTGAGCGCGTCTCCACCTATAAGAGTGCATTCACCATATTAACATCTTTCACTAACCAAATGTGATTTTTCAATTGTTTCGTGGATTCTGTTCGTATACTGTATTAGTGGATCTGTAACTATTTATGCAGAACTGCATTGTGAATTTGCAAAGAAATTAGGTTTCTAATGATTATACAATGTTTGAACTTTTTTTTTTTTTTAGGTGGTATGTATGCTTTGGGTGCGAAGAAAATTGAAAGTCAGTTGTCTGCAACTCACTTGGAGATTGCAGAAGGTTTGGCGAATACATGTCACGAGTCATATATTCGCACTCCAACTGGGCTTGGGCCAGAAAGTTTCCGGTTCACCGAAGGAATTGAAGCCCGGGCGCTGAAATCCTCCGAGAAATACTATATTCTAAGACCCGAGGTTATAGAGACTTGGTTCTACATGTGGAGAATAACCAAAGATCAAAAATACCGAGAGTGGGCGTGGGAGGCTGTTTTGGTACGTCGTGTAATTCATATTACTTTTTTTTATTCATTGCCATGCACTTTCATTTCAGTTTTATTTTGTTCAATTTTTGTTGTAATCCTTGAATTTGGAATGCAATTATTTGATAGTTATCTCAATGGAAAAGGTTAATTGAGTATAAGACGTGTACTGTACTGTATTAGGTATCCCTGATAAACTAATTACTCTTCATGAGGATTATGGAGTAAGGTATGCTTTTGGAAAAAATAGAATAGATAAAATTTGTAAGCATTGGAGGAAATTACACTGTATATTAGTGAAACTTTAGTGTGTCTGAGTAGAGTATATATTTAAACAGGCTTTTCAGTGCCGTATCTTGAAAGTTAAATTGAAATTCATTGGTTAGTGCATGATGTGTGTGTACATAGAAGGAATATTATAATGATGAAAGTAGCTTAAAAAATACTGCTTCTCTGTCTTATTAATATTAGGTGTTATAGTAAATATGTCTGATTTACTTAGTTACAGGAGCGTGATATCCAACTCGATACTGAAAATGAAGAATCGGCGACGCCTCGATCCGTCCTGGACCCTTATCAAGTCGTGTAATTAAATGAATTGATAATGTTCTCGCACAGACCAAAACCTCGTCGTTTCTTCATTGTCAGTTGTAAGTTGGATATCAACTCCTCGGCTGCGTTATAAGGATTCGTTGTCTGTATACAGCCGCTTGTGGTTCCTTTATTCACCACACCTTTCCAGGCCTTGGAAAAACACTGTCGGGCAGAAGCAGGCTACAGTGGCATTCAGAATGTGTACATGGAGAATCCTCAGAAGGATGATGTTCAACAGAGCTTCATCTTTGCTGAAACTTTCAAGGTATCTATATATGTAAATTGCTCAGATATTTTAATTAATATTTATTCTGCATTATTAGCAAAATTATCGGTTATTCCGTACATCATACGGAATATCATACACATATACAGTATTCCAGGAATACTGTATATGTGTATGATTTTTATCATTATTATTAATTTTAATTATGTCAAGTCTTTCAAACCCTGTGGGACACAGTCTCTACACGGGCTGTAAATGGTTAGAGAGATTGACCTCTGTGACGATTAGGAACTAGTTGAACAGATCCACAAATCTTGTGGATTTGTTAATTTGATGCATCACGCTCTTGTTGATTTGTGTGTGTTAGGAAATTAGTTGAATGTGGCTTCTGGCCATTGGATAGAAAAAGTACTTTGCTGGCTAAAGATTGGGAGACACATTTCTAGCTAAATGGTAGAGACATTAATTCTCTTCATTCATGCCAGGATGGTAGGCCTAACTTCTTAAAAATGGAGTAATCGACAGGTTGCCATCATGGGGCAAGGGGGGTGTTAGGAGAATTACTACTCGTTTTATTCAAGTGTTGCCAGAGGTATATGAACTTGGCACATACAGCACAGTTTTAGAGTTGAATGACTAGTAAATCATAAACAGTAAATCAGGATAAATAAACAAAAGGGAAATAAAAGGTAAATTGTGGAAAACATAATGAAAGTAAGTGTTAAAGTTGAGATAGAGAGCAGAAGACTGATGGCACTGCAGTGTGACTAGTTGCAAAGTATTGCTCCGTCACCGAGAGAAAAGGCACGCCTTTACTTTGTTGATGTAGTTTGTCTGATATTTGTTGCTTCATTCTGTTAAAGCTTCCCCCTCTGGAGAAAGTGCTTCTTCAAGTAGCACCTTCCTCAGACACATCTTCCCAGTTCTTGAAGAAATACATCATCCAAGGACAAGCCTTTATTTTCAGAGGATGTTTTGCTCAGTGCAGGTGTAATTGATGTACTAGACTGAAAACAGGTTTGTCTTTGATCAGTGATTTTAACAAACTGTACTTGCCAGCAGTTCATTCTCCTCAACCCTATGGTTGTGAAACTTATTTAGTGCTTAAAAAATTTGCTGGGGTAGTGATTCACTTAGTGGGTTTAGTTAATAATAAATAAATGATTCAAATATAACATTGTTGGTTAATCCATTTGTCTAGTCCTAATAAATATTAACCCTATCCCATTAGCAGGCAAGTGAGGTGGTTTTTATACATGGTTTACTCAATTTTTTATGCAGTAAAAGGCATAGATAAAGATTATTTGAAGTTATTCAATTGATAAGAATACTAGCTCTATTCCCTTTTCATTTCCACAGTACCTGTACTTGATATTTTCTGACGACTCGCTCCTGAGTTTGGACGAATGGGTACTAAACACAGAAGCTCATCCAATACCTGTAGCTGGAAACAATGCATTTTACCGCAAAGCCGAAGGTATGCTCTGAGGTATTGATTTTGTATATTTTAGAGTTGAACGGTGATACTGAATTGTGTAAATGCATGATGTCATTTATAAACAGCTTTATTTTTTTTGTTTTCTTTGAACGTGTACCATTTTTATTTATTTTAATTACAGTACTTACAATATTGGATATCACTGAAAATTACTGCTGTCATTTTCTTTGACATGTGAAAGATTTCACATGTCATAAAGAGCATGTGAAATTAGTTTTCACATGTTCTTTTATTTTAAGAAATTTTTATCATTTGAATTTATCGTGTGAATTATATCATATTGGTGCTAATTTCTACAATGGCACCAAAATGCCATTTCATGTGAAGTTTACCTGAATTTTATGTAATTCATGTGATTTTTATCGTTTTGGTGCCGATTTCCACACACACCTCATTCCCATCAAATGGCATTTTTCTACATTGAAGTCTATCATCCATTGTTTCACTTGAATTAGTTAGTTTGTATAACTGGAGTTTTTTTTTTTAGTCGTTTTGATTTCCTACTTTGCACCAATTTTCTGCATTGGATGTGAACATATTCTCATAATCATGTCATCTTGCAAATCATTTATTTAATTTAGGAATATGTTTAAGGCCAGAATTGATCCTTGTGGGACCTCACTAGTGGCTTGTGGGACCTCACCAGTAATTTGTGGGGCCCCAATAGTGATTTGTGAGGCCCCTCTAGTGACTTGTGGGACCTTGCTAGTGACTTCTGGGGCCTCGCTAGTAACTTCTGGGGCCCTCCTCTTGGAGTGTTTACATTCTCAACTCACAATTGAGGATCCTATTTTGATCTCCATGAACGACAAAAATGGCTGGGTATGTTTCACTTGATGCCTCTGTTCACTAGCAGTAAATAGGCAGCCTTTGTGGGTTGCATCCTTTTGAAAGGTGAGTAGTTCATCCCAGCCCAGGTACAGGTTTCCTGTCCCTGGAGAGGGTTCCGGGAGTTTTTCTACTCCCCGAGCCAGGCCTGAGGCCAGGCTCAACAATTCCGTGATATGTAACAGGAATTATATTAACGAGTCATTGATGATAATTGAGAGTAGGTAATTTGAGGACTTTAGCACATATCTTTAACGTTCTGGGTAGCATCTGATCTGCTCCTGCTCTGTTTATGTTATGCACAAATTATCTTTCTACTTCATCCTGTGGCTATTTATTTGGATTCCATCTCCTTGAGATGTTTTAAACATAAGTTTTAAACATGTGTCTTTCTGAATTAACTTCAAAATTTATACAAGTTGCTTCCCACATTTCTTCCAATTCAAAAATAAATTAAGAAATTGCTTACATTATTCAGCATGCATGCAGTTGAGCTTGCATACCTGCATATATGTTTGTACATACTTGTAAATTGTTATTTATGTACTGTATTTGTCTTTGTATGTTAACATTTTTATATACAGTATTAATTTATTTGCAATTATTTTAATACAAATTATGTTTTTTCAGTTCTGCCCTCACCTATTTTTTTTGTTCAGCTACATACTACATTTGTATCAATGAATTATTTCCCACAGTTCGTCGAGGTACCTTAGTGGAGGCTTCTTCATGGTGGTGGTGGGTTTTTTTATTTTCTTCCTTCTTCTTTGTGTAATAAAGTGTTACTTTGAAAAACAAGAGTAAGTGGTGTACTTTTTCAAAGGTGTTGTTTTGCTTAACTATTCTAGAGTAGCTCAAGTGTCCCTGAGGTACAAGAGTTGTAGAAGGTGTGTTTCCTTGCCTTCCTCCTAACACCATACATTGCTATTTCATTTGTGTCTTTCTCTTCTGCTCTATTTCATGTTTTGCCCCACTCTTCTTCCTCCATCTTCTTTCTTTTTTCATCCTGTTCACATCCTCCTCCTCCTCCTCCTCCAGCCCAGTGAAAGCTGACAGGATATGCCTGCTATTTAGAGTTCTTGATGGAACTACTCTTAGCGGTGTCATTGGTTCTTTGTATTGGGTCCCAGTGACTGAATTTGGGATTTTACATGTTTATTTGGAATGCTTGGGGTAGGGATATTTGGACATTACATGTTGTTTGTCATAGTCTCTCCTGAATGTTGTCCCCTTCTTTGCCCCAACCCTGCTCCACCACAGAAAGCCAGTTAATCCATTACTCTGCACTTATATTCGGAAGATGTTGGGCAGGACGCGTTCAGGGTGATCCATGCCTTGAGGTTTCAGTTTTCTTTCCAGTAATCAGGGAGGACTGTCATTCTCATTGAAGGAACCTTGATTTATGGAGGGTCAATGTTTACA
Source organism: Procambarus virginalis (assembly GCA_020271785.1). NCBI lineage: Eukaryota > Metazoa > Arthropoda > Malacostraca > Decapoda > Cambaridae > Procambarus > Procambarus virginalis. Next base: position 2,533,570 of record WNGS01021324.1, on the reverse strand, counting down.
TTCCTTGACCAGTCGTCTGGATAACTAATGTGACTGGTTCACTAGGTTGTTTTGTGCAACTAGCTCCCATACCTATTCCTATGCACGCAGTAGATCTGAAGATCGTGCATGTGTGCAGACACCTGCAGCTGACTCGGTTTAGCCACTCCGGGAATCATTCGAGATGGTCATGTCATTGTGCATAGTCCTAGGAATCGTAAAGAAATTGTCTGATGTCACATATCCCTCGAGCAACAACATAGCAGTATAAAATACTACTCTTCACTCTCATGTGGCTAAGTAAAAAAACCACCAACACACTGCATCACCACCTGTAAACAAATTGGAAAAATACAGGGAAGCTCAAAGATCTGTATTCAACCTACACCTGAAAGTGTGTGTAAATATCCATGGGCCCACTTGACTGAAAGAGTTTCGTAAGACGAAACAAGCCACTTGGCCAAATTATGATCCACACATACCCGACCAACATGTACGTCAAAGAATGTAAGGTGACTCGCCAAGGGGTGGGGACCAATTTGTGTAGGGTGTTGCCATTTAGGGGTAACCAGAGTAGGTGGCTGGGTAGGCCAATTGGATGTTAGCTAGAGCACTCCTGTGCATGTTGTTGTTGTTATAGATTCAGCTACTCGAAACAAGTTCCAAGTAGCACGGGCTATGGTGAGCCCGTTACTTACCTGGCACAGGAGCTGGGCAAGAAGCACGGGCTATGGCGAGCCCGTAACTTACCTGGCACAGGAGCTGGGCAAGAAGCACGGGCTATGGTTAGCCTCGTGGACAGGAGATGTCTCCCGTGTGACTCCTGTGCAGTCTTTGTGATGTCAAGGAGAACGTGGAAGAGCATTGAATTTGTTTGAATTAGTCGTAGTAGTAGAAGTCATTCAAGCTGGATGGTATTCTCCGGTGTTGTATTTTATAAGGTATCAAGGTATTACAATATGGGGCATGATAAAGGGACTTTTTCCAATAGTATTCTTCCAACAGTATTGTTGACAAAAGTTTAGCAATGTTTTGAGTTCAATATGATTCAGTTTAGGTTTATTTTTGACTTGAATCACCAAGCACCAACACACTTCCTTAACTGATCACCCATTGTTAAGGGAGACTTTTTTTAACTGATAAACACTATTTATATTAGTACACCCTTTTGGGAAATTGGTATTCAATCTGTGAACTCCAATTGTAATAGTCAAATGGTTAAGTCAAACACAAAGTTATATATTACAGCAATATTGAAAATAAAGTTTCATATTGAAATATTGATTTTAGAGACAATAACAAATGCCTAGCATATCACAAAATATATTTCCTGTTGGAGAAATTCATCATTCTTCTCGTCCACGATCAGTCTGACTTTGTTTCTGTTCTTACAGCACGTTATCCTCGAGTGTAATTCTTCCTTCATAACAAGAATGGCATGAAACCCTTAACATTGTTAATAATACTGCTAAATTCGTCCTGATCAAGGAATTGTCTTCTCGGTTGGTGAATAAATAGGCTATTACACGTAAAATTGTAAGCAAACTTGAAATGGGGAGCTTTAAGTGATTGTAGCTAATACTGTAGTTGGGAATTGTGGTAATTGATTGAAGGGATTGTGGTAAAGGGTTGAAATGATTGTGGTTAAGAAGGAATATTGAAGTACTGTACCTGTATTTCTGATAAAAACATACACAGGTAAATAATACTTATGGATGCCACTATCACTTTGCTTTGTTGCTTTTATTTAAAATATAATTATAATTCATTGTGTTGGGGGACAGGCAGCCAGTTGTATATACAATTTATGTTAGGGCCCCTCGAGGTCCCCTCAGTGTTGAATCCCTCCCTAGGACACAACCCCACAACAAGCTCACAAACTCCTGGGTATCTATTTACTGGTAGGTGGACAGGGGCATTTCCAATCACATTCCTAATGTGATAGAAAACTCGTATAATCATTTCTGTCCCTTACCTTGAAGTTACCTTGAAGGGGGCTTAGCGTCCCCGTGGCCCGGTCATCGACCAGGCCTCCTCTGGTAAATCCCACCCGGAATTCTCAACTGTGAGTCGAGAACGAACCCGACTGCACTACCAGGACCCTTAATGTGTAAGGCGTCCACATGTGGATTGCACAAGTACAGGAACTGTAAAATATCCATAACATTTCATATATCTTTTATGTATGTCACAGGTTCCCAAAATGAGTTCAAAATATTAGGAAAGATTAACGATGTTTTGCACACAGTAAAGAAATATGGATGAAATATAAAATTGAACCTCGTGTGGGTGTAGTTTCTCTTGAAAGATGACCCGCCCTCTTGCCTAATAAGTCACATTTGTAACAAAATCGACTTCTGTTAAAAATGTGACATATTCGTAAAAATGAAAATACCATTATATTAAAGCTTTTTGTGCATCGGCCTTTATTGGTTAGTGGAGGTTGTTTGGGTTCGCTTATTTCTGGTTAGATCAAACAGTTGCTTTTTTAATGTATTAGCATATGGAGAGAATAGACTTTATGATGAACCGAGTAAGAATGTGTTTCTTAAAAAGAATGTCATATTGCTGGAAAGTGTGCAAGGTTTACTACTAGACTGTACAAACATTTACTTTGAACTTATGTGACTAAATTCCCTAATAAAAGTAATACTGTACAGTCCGAGAACATTGGCCTGAGAAGATGATATTGTGTATTGGGCTACAATAATGTGTATGTAACTTGTGATTCATCAGTGTGGGCATGGGTTTATAACCTTCATCACAGGACTAACACAGTTTGAACTAATCTAATGATAAGCCTGTTCATGTTGAATGCTAAGTTATGGTATTCACATTACACATACATGCATACTCATACAAATGAGAGGGGTAGTGTCTGCCATAACCATTGGAGCCTTCAAACAGTCATAGGACAGATTATAGGGAAAGCTGAACACCGCAAGTGTAACTCTCGCCCCCGTAACCCCATTTTGAGAATTGCCATATTGGTAATTGCTGTATAAAAACATTCATTACACATGCATAAGACTGAACATCCTGTTTACAAATACATGCACAATTATTAGCGTGCACATACAGTACATAGATACACACACGTTCCTGCACATACACCTATATAGTGGGTACATGAACACACACACACATACTTAGACATTTGTAAATCCATGTATTTTCATTGTTTCATTCCTGATTCAACTGCTTTTAATTTGATAAATAATACTTAAATGTAACTTCTGTAATGTAATGGGTACTTAATTTGATTTCAAGATGCCAATATTAACCTGTTGCCCTTTTTTTCTTCTTTTTAGAGACTGAGAACCAGTGGTAAAGAGCTGAACGAGAGATGGTGATGTGGTGACTTAAAACATATTACAAGGTATTATAGTATCAGATAGGAAAAACAAAGTAGAATTAATATATTGGTAAAAAAAAATATATATTTATTGAAAACTCATTCTTGTCTTGGAACATAGAGGCTTCTTACTGTAGAAGATCATTGGAGGGGGTTATAAAGTGGCATCTTATGATGACAGTATGAGCACAAGGCCAATTAATATACCAGTTACCGTAACATGAATTTGTTGTTGTACTCTCCAGCTGTGTATATTACATGAGAGGGAAGCTTGAGAGAGATAGGACCTGCTCACACTGACATTGATGTTTTGTCACATGCCCGATTAACTTTTCTACGAAGGCGAACGTTGCCTCTCGGTTCCTCTGAATACATCGGTTGCTTGTTAATACAGATACAAGATTCCTACTTACTCTGCCCTGTCCTTTATTGTTGACTTGTGAGAGTTGCAGTACTAGTGATTCTGAATCCTGCACCATCACTTACATTTTGCAGTATCCAGAGGATATTTTTGAGCACAAGTACGTGTTGTCAGGTTGAGAATGACTGGTATTACAAAAATATACAGTGTGCTCGATAACATGTTATGATCACCCCCCCTCACACTGCTCTTTTGTTATATTTTCACCATTTGAAATCTTTAAAAAAATATATTAATAATAATTTATATGATTAAATAAAATTGTAAACTTCATATGCAGAAAATATTGAATTATATTTATTTAGTTCAATTACAGAGTACAATGCATGATTATTCCTTCAGTCACATTAACAATTCTTGCCAAAGTTGGGGTGTTGTTAGCTTGCAAAAGTTGTTTTTCTTCTGCTTTTAAGGCAGTGTTGTGTGAAAGTCAGTCAGCGTACATTTGTATATGTTATCCCTCTTCTTGTCTCGAGATACATTCAGTACTCATTTATTCTCTCTTATGTTCCTTTTATCATCATCTTGAGTCCACTCTAAAATTTCCTTCATAGATCCTTCAGCTCATTGTTGTTCAAGGTTCATCCCGTGGAATCCTGGCATTATTTTATACATTAATCTCCAGTCCAAGTTACAGCTGCTTGGACTGCTGCTTGCTGCTGGCCAAGCAGCAGCAGTGGCAAAAATAAGCTGCTTATTTTGTCTTAAAAGAATTTGAGTTTTGGTTACATATCGAGGAGAAAGTATATGTAGAGTAGTATTTTTTTTACCTGGTATACTCGATACACTTTTTTTTAAGAATTATACACTTATTACATGACAAAAAAAAAGTTTAGGAATACACGTAGTAGTAAAATACAGCATTGATGTATGATAATACATCATTACATGTATGATGGTAAATGTACATCAGCTAAAAACTAAATAAATAAATAAATAAATAAATTCACACACACAAAAGGTGAGTACACACATTTTAGTTGCATAAATGTTCATTTTTCCTTCATCAAAGAAGTTTTCAAGGCACTTATTTGTATCTCTAATAAGTGTCATAATTACATCAATCGATTTGTTTATTTGGATAAATTTGGACCAGCCGTGTCGGCTGTGTCAAGAGATTCATTTAAGTCTGGGACTTTTTTTTTGGGGTTCAAAATGTTATTTTATTAGCACTAATAATAGAAGACATATTTGTGCATATTTTTATACCCAAAACTATTTTTTTTATTATTAATGTATACAAAAGAATTATTGTAGATTTGATGTATATTACCGTAGAAAATCTAAATACAGTACTGTAATTGGGACTCATTTATATGCACAGTAAATTGAATAATCAAGGTACAAATAACTGTACAGTAATTCATATTTGAATCAAAGAACATTTCAGTTATTACATCATTTATATGCCGTTACATAGTAAACTAACCGTGTCAAAGATCTCTTCCATTACGTAAAGAATTAACTTAAATTTAATTAGTTAGTAGTGATCCGCGGGGAGACTTTGAACAACTTCATCTGAAACTAATGCCATCATTACACTTTTAAATATGTATTTTCATATTTTGAGAATTGCGTTTACTCATTGGGCAGTAAAGTCCTTTTTTTTATTATTGTTATTTTATCAGTTATTTTTATTGTTGACTATTGGAACAAATATGTTTGGGCCTTTGCTTTTCATGTGTATTTTATTGATTGGAATCTGTAGAATGTGTATAGAAGCCTTTAGCCATTTAAGTACAGCTGTTAAATAAATTCTATACTTCTCTCTGCATATCTCTGATGCCTTATTCTCTAGGAATTCTTCCTGCTTGGGAGACCACTACAGAAGAGACACTAGTTAGCCCAATTTAAGCATAATACAGCATGTTCTATGAAGAGCACATTCCCTTTTTCCATACAATACCCATATATTGTTTTTTAACTTTGCAAATCCTCTGTACTCCCCTGTGTAGGGAGCCGGTCGGCCGAGCGGACAGCACGCCAGACTTGTGATCCTGTGGTCCCGGGGTCGATCCCGGGCGCCGGCGAGAAACAATGGGCAGAGTTTCTTTCACCCTATGCCCCTGTTACCTAGCAGTAAAATAGGTACCTGGGTGTTAGTCAGCTGTCACGGGCTGCTTCCTGGGGGTGGAGGCCTGGTCGAGGACCGGGCCGCGGGGACACTAAAACAACCCCGAAATCATCTCATCTCAAAATACTTGGCTTTGTCACGCCATACTTTACATGACTCTCCTTTTCTGTTACCTCCCTCGCTATATTCCATACACTTCTCTCTTCCATGTTCCTTGTACCTACTTGTAACATGCCCATTTCTTCAATAGGTTATATTAGGAGCCTGAATTTGAGTTGTATGTCATGCATTGGCCTTGTTCCATTTCTCTAGATCTAGGTTGGAAAATGTACTGGGGTACGTTTTGTATAAATTCCTTGATATTACTGATGCTTTTCCCTCCATTACAGCCATCCATTCCATCATTCTTTGTTCATTCCGTATAGTAAAGCAAAGTCCACCATTTCCCTTTCCTGCAGAAAAAATAATCGCCTTAATACTAGCATTTGCCTTCACCTTTCGTTGATTGCATGCATGCTTACCACTTTGTAACACACACACTTTATGTAGCAGGCACTTTCTGCTATCACTACTGAGGTGTTCACAAAAAAAGACTGATCAACAGAACTATATGTTGAGCTCCAAGTGTGTTCCTTTCTCTGCCCACTCTTACTTGCATCCCTCTATTAAATCCAGGTTGCAAGGACATTACATATCCATGTATTAATCCATTACCTACTTATTCTAAAACTTGCTCTGTCTTCCACTCATCTACATTGCTGTGCTCCAATTTTAAGTGACTATTGTTGCCAATAACTTGCCTCCTGTATCAAAAATTTGCAAGACCCATATGCCATTCCAAAAAACTTACAGCCTAGGCTGTTACTTGGTCTATGACTGCTACATACAGCATTTTTCTCATTGCTATATACATTCTGTGTATTATCCTAAGTGCAGTACAGTATTCCTTTTTTAAAAACTGCCCTTGATCCTTGCTTACTCCACAATGTTCGCAATTTCCTCGACTTCTCAATTACAGCCCGTCCATGTGCCTCTCCTAATTTACTTTATTAAAAGTAATAAATTATGATCCAGAAAGGATGTGTGCCTTTTGGAAATGTATTAGAACATTTAAGTCGTGCCATAAATCGCATCGGTCTTACTAATAGACTCTTTCCGAACAATTATAATAACTTGGCCATTTGTAGACCTTCATGTGTCAATCAATCAATCAGTAGTGTAGTTAGAATATCTCGTGAAGAAGAATGCTTGTTTTGATTATGTCTTGTGTAAATGATTCACTCATTATTTATTTGTGTGATACAATGTGAATGGAAGAAGAGCATCAGGGTTCAGTACGTGAAAAAAGAATTAAAGATTCTTTCAGTACAAGGTGCTATTTGTTGTTAGTATCTGGACTTTTATACCATACATTAGTTTTATCATTTGTTATGCCTTGCTTGATCATTTTAGGCTTGGCCAACATTTTTATTAAAAAAAAAAGGGCGGGCATTCAAATTTTGCAACCTCTGTGGATGTTGTAAACCCGCACAGTCATAATTTCTGGAAGCTGTGTTATATGTGTTTTTGTTTACTTCTTGACTATCTGAATTAGTTACTTGATGTTGACCAGACCACACACTAGAAAGTGAAGGGAAGACGACGTTTCATTTGAGAATGGTCCAGGACGGACCGAAACGTCGTCGTCCCTTCACCTTCTAGTGTGTGGTCTGGTCAACATTTTCCAGCCACGTTATTGTGACTCGTCGTCTGCGTAGTTACTTGATCATCCATCATCTGTAGCTTGTAGTCTGTGCATGGCGACAAGTGCTCCTTTCAAAGATTATATTGTATACTGTAGATTATAGTAACTGTTATTCACTTTTTTGGGAGGAGGTATACTGCACCTGTATATATATAATATTGTTCTCCTCTCCTTCCTTACCCCCTTCCTACTTCCACCTTCCTTCATTAAATATATCATGCAATATCTCTATATACATATATATACATATATACATATATATATATACATATATACATATTATATATATACAATATACCTTTGGCATTCACTTTTCACATTTCTTATATAAATAGTTATGTTTTGCTTTTCAATCTTGAGAATTTCGGGACTATTCTTCATCCTGAAGTACCTGTCATAAATGTATCGCTTGATTTAATAACTACGTGTTGTCTGTCCTTAACCTTAACGTCATAACTGATCATACCCTACTGTGTGGCAGAATTTGTACGATGACTGGAGGCTAATTTATTTATTTTGTCAAAGATAAATGTGTTCAAAATAATTTTACCTAGAATATTTATGATCCTGTAAGAACTACATACATTTGTGTTTTTAGCTGTATTTTTATTTGTTATGGTAAAGTTTATGCATACGAGTTTCCAAGATATAAATAATGTATTTAGATAACATACCATACACTATTGCAGTGCAAAAATGAGCACGAGTTAAATGATCATAATTGTTTATCAGGCAAAAACTAAATTATTCAGACCAAGGTTTATTGTTAATAAATAATTTATGGGCTATTTTTATAAAATCTTTAAAGTGACAAGCTGGCTTGTTGAGTATTTCTTCATTTATTTTGGAAGGGGGAGTTGACGATCAGACAAATGTCGATCTTCGATGCGTGACAGCGAGTATGAAACGGATCACAGATTTTTTTTCTTTTAGGTATGTGGTTGTGTAGTAAGGTGGTGGTAGATACCTCATGCTCTAGTTACAGTAGTGATAACTTGATCATTTACTTGATATCATACATCCAAGGTCAGATATCATTCATACTTTGGTATGGTAGTGTTCCAGTATATTACTGAGCAGTAGGGGGAGGAAGGGAGGGAGGGGAGGGGCGGGAAGATCAATTATTACCCACCCGTTGGCAGGTGGGATGCACCTAGTTACTGCACGAGCTACCCATAACTTGCCTGAGTAAACCTGCCCTCACGACAAATACTGAAACTTGGCCGATTGAAAATGATGTGAATTGTTTGTTCTGTTGTTAGCTGTATATCAATTCTACAGAATTGTTTGTGTGCATGAGCAAGCGTTCTCAGGTGAGGTTTCAGTATTTGTTCAATTTTACCCGAGGTTTAACTTCTGTTCCTGCGATTACATTTAATATGATATACTTACTAAGTCATGAATATTAACCAGTAATTTTTGTATATATATATATATATATATATATATATATATATATATATATATATATATATATATATATATATATATATATATATATATATATATATATTGATTGCTCAGTGCTGAGGATATAGAAAGGTTTAGTTGGCAAAAATATAAATGATGTAATAGATATGTAACCAGTACATTCTGGTGAGTCCAGCCATAGCATTATATGATAACTCTGCACTAATAGCATCAGTATTTGGGAACCCCAAGCCAGCTTACCATCCAGGATAGTACTGCACGTTGTTTAATTCGGACACCCTGTCGTCACCCTTTAATTTATACCAATATGTACATTGGTGCCACTTCATGCAGCTGGTATTGAGAAATGCGACAGGTTGGTGTCCAAAGGCAAGTGTTTGCAATGTTTTCTTCTGACTTCTCTGTGTAGCAATAATACAAGATCTGTCTCATGGGTTTAGGTGTTCCATTTGAATGTTCTGCTGTGAATATAAATATATATTTTTATAGTTTTGGTCTTTTTTTGAAGACTGTAGCCACTTTTAATATTTATTGCATTTATTTTAAGCGTGTGTCTGAGTTAAGTAGCCTGAAGTGGTCACATGGCATTCCGTAAATTTTCTTTTAAACGTAAAGGAGTGTACAAAATAAAATGGACTGCCAATGCAGCTCTCTTTTGCACTGTGCAAAGCATTTACTGTAGTTGGGGATAGAAGGCAGCAGGGATCATGGAGATTCATTTACTGTAATGGGTTTAAAGGGTAGGTGAGGGATCACAGAGATACATAATTCATGTTGTGAGATTTCAACAAGTTTGTATCATGTATACAAATTATCATAACATTCTGCGAGGTGAATTATGAACAGGTTTCATAGGTTACAGTGCTTGTTCTAGAGGCTGAAACATATCTTAAAAAGAAAAATAATAATTCTCGCATTCTTTCATCCTCTCTTAGCTTGAAGATGTGGAGTTGTACGTTGTACTGGTATGTCTTAATATTTTAACATGATGTACAAAATTGTTTTGCTCTTTACAAAACAATATACAATGTGTTAAAAGCTATTTATATTTTTTCTTTACAGTAAAGTTCCATTTGCCTTGTCACACGCAAGTTCTCAAATGAAGTGTCCGCGTTGGTGAACGAATTTGCACACAATGTGTACATTACTACTAGGTGTAAACTTTAAAAGATGCCATTTTTGCTTATGGATATTGGAAATGGTGCCGATACCTGTACCATACTATACCTATACTAGCAGTAAATAGGTACCTGGGAGTTAGTCAGCTGTCACGGGCTGCTTCCTGGGGATGGAGGCCTGGTCGAGGACCGGGCCGCGGGGACACTAAAGACCCGAAATCATCTCAAGATAACCTAGGAGATATACTATACCAGACAACGACCACACTCGACTTCATAACAAATTCAATTTTTTTATTAGTAATTAATGGTTTCTTTTCACCTTACCTCGTCCAGCCTGATTAATATTATTTCTAGACATTATTCCTACTCCAAATAGTCCAAGTTTAAATAGGGTAATGTAGTTTTCGAGTTATGTTAGTTTTAGTTATTACCTGGTACTTATACAAATGATGTATATATGGATGTACAGTAATACATCTATATGGATTAAATGGTGTTAACCTAGACCAATAAAACTATTCTGTTATCGATTTTAATTGCTTACTATGCAATGAAGTTATTGTGTACTGGTAGCTTAGATTGTCAAATGACAATTTGGCCCCTCCTGATTGTTTGAATCTGTTTCTGGGACAGTGTTCCCTGACAGAATGGCAGCAAAGGAGCAGGTTGCAAGACACTTTGAGCTGTGCCAGGAGCAAATTTGTTTGTAATACAGGTGTACGTATTACATCGTAGGTTTACCTACCCTGTGGTAGTTCCGAAGATCAAAGTCCCCGTGGCCCGATCACTATTTTTGTCAATTAGGTGTACGTAAATTAAGTTATTCCACACTGTGTAAACTAAAGTGAAACAACACAAACGTAAAATCCCTTTAATATCGTAACGAAACAAGTCTAAATTTGCAAGCCTCTGCAAATTATCTCGCCAAGAATCTATGGACCCACTGACTTCCCAACTCTTGTTTTCTCCCAGTGTGTACAAAATAAAATGAAAAAATTCTCACAGGCAGTGGCACCTTTCATGATAGCCGCATACCAAGGGTTAACACTTTCGCGTTCCCAGTGAATAGGCCCAAAATATCCCCTAAGTGATCCCGACAGGTGGGCCTACGGCGCGTCAGCAAAAAGAAGTTTATAATCTTTTCAGGGTGGCGAGCTTAATTTTCGCAGTATGTATTTAAATTTGGTATCATTGTGTTCGCGAGAGAATGCTCTAGAGTAATATATACATAAATTGTCACCAAATCCAACATGAGAACCACACTGAATAAGAAAATGCGGCGTTCGTTAGCCGTGAGCGTCAAACCGGGCATGAATGTTTACGATGTTTTTATGTTTGCCAACCCCCTAATTTTTATTCATGGTTTTTTTTGGTGTCATTGTGACCGCAATAAAATTCCCTTCACGGACATATGCATATAAATGTAGAATCATGTTCGCGGCCCACCAGCAAAAGTGTGGAAAGTGGCTGAAGTATTACCTCTACCTGACGGCAGATCGGCGAAACACCTTTTGAAAAGTCTTATTCTTTTCACTGTCCTGACGTCAATTTTCGATGTACGTACTTAATTTTTATACCAATATGTTCGCAATAGAATGTTCTAGAAGAACATATGTATAAAATGTCACACAAGGATGCGTGTGACCGGCAGCAAATAAAAAACTTCGTTGATTACACTGGTCATGTCAACATTTTACAATAGTTTTACCACGAAGATACAAGCTAACTCCGTTTTCAATAATAGGCTATGTGACTATTAGAAAAAACGAAAATTTAATGGTAAACATGCTTAAATTATCCCCAAGTCGATTGGATAAGACTACATTCTAAGCAGTAGAAACAAAATAATTTCTTCATTACTTATGGGGAAGTTACATCTGTACGCTTCTCACTCACTTTCTTGTATTGCTCAAGCTTGACATTTTTTAATAAATTGAGATTACCGAGTCTTATTTTTTAAATACTGAAAGTCCACAAGACAAATAATGGCTGTTTAAGAAGTGGGAGCATTAGTATTCTATATATATATGATCATGTTTAAATGCTATTACCAAAACTGAAGAGTACTCACACCAAGTACAGTATGTACTTTATGGTGTATGCTTTATGGTGACCAAACCACACACCAGAAGATGAGGAGACGATGACGTTTCGGTCCGTCCTGCACTATTATAAAGTCGACAATCAAGTTGATAATGGCCCAGGACAGACCAAAACGTCATTGTTTCCTCATCATTTGGTGTGTGGTTTGGTCACCATATCTTCGCCACGTTATTATGACTCATCGTCTGAATGCTTCAGGAGAGATGAACACCCACAAGAGCCAAGAACTTGTGATGTGTACTGTAGTTGGTTCATAAGTTATTGCACTAGTGTCCGATTCCTTCATGTGATGCTTCTCTTCACCTAGCAGTAAATAGGGACCTGGGAGTTAGATGTTGATAACTGTTGTGGATTACAGCCCTGGAGAGGTATACCTGGAGTGGGTTATTGGAGATGTTCTACTTCCCAAGCTCAGCCTGGAGCCAGGATTGTGACAACAGGATCTAGTCGATGTTGCTTAAAGCAACCTGCAGGCCCACACATCCACATCAACCCAACTGGTCTGACACTTCCTGCAGGAACTTATCTATTTATTAAAAAAAAAAAAAAAAATACATTCACTTTCGTTCCAGCAATGCTACTTATACGTGTTGTTGACCAAACCACACACTAGAAAATGAAGGGACGACAACGTTTCGGTCCGTCCTGGACCATTCTCAAGTCGATTGTGAATCGACCATTGAGAATGGTCCAGGATGGACCAAAACGTCGTCGTCCCGTCACTTTCTAGTGTGTGGTTTGGTCAACATATTTCAGCCACGTTACCGTGACTCTTCGTCTGCTTATACATGTTGCTTTCCCTTCAACAATGATTACATTAATTAAAAATATAAATTTATGACAAACTTAAAATAGCTTGAAATAAATAATGTAATAACGTGTATTTATGAGATATGTAGCTAATTAACACTTTCGCGGGCCATAGACGACGCTCGCGTCACCCATTTTGGTCCCGTTGCCTCGCCGACGACCCGCACTGCGTCACTCATTAAAATATTTGTTAAAAATTTAAATTTTATCAGATCAATCTGGTAGTGGTTTTAAAATGAGCGCCTTTAAATTGCGCACAATTTAGCACCCATATGTCACTTGAGCAGGACATATTTATCTCTTGAATGCACCTCAAGCGGCATAGGAAAAGAAATATTTCTATAAAATCCAAT
>WNGS01021324.1:2492397-2520154 GCA_020271785.1 Procambarus virginalis | reverse complement strand
TGGTTGGCCAAGCGGACAGCACACGGGACTTTTGATCCTGTGGGCCTGGGTTTGATCCCAGGCGCTGGAGAGAAACCAATCGGGCAGCACGTTTCTTTCACCCTATGTGCCCCTAGACTTAACCTAGCAGTACCAATAGGTACTGGGTGTTTAGTTAGCTGTCACGGGACCTGCTCCTGGGGGTGTGAGGCGCTGATCGTCGAGACTTGGGGCCACGCGGGAACATCTAAAGCCCCGAAATCATCTCAAGATAACCTGAAGATGAGAGTAACTACAGTATTCCCTGCCCCGCTCCAGAGAGTACCCAAAATAATATATAGTGCGAGGACCACCCAAAAACAGATCTCACATTTGTACTTTTAATACAGAAAAATAGAATAAATTAATATAATAAAAAAAAAACTTAAAATATTCCTAGGCCTAAGTATAGCACCCAATATTAATGCATATATATAGCCTAGGGCTAGTTAGAACAGGTTAGGCTAGGTTCAGTCTTTCAGATTTATATAGATATTTATAGGATGCTAATGACCATTTGAGCGTCTAATCAATGAATGCACATGATGTGAACTCTTTTTTGGTGATTAACAATACATATTGGTACTTTTTCTTGTTGGTAATGAACGCACTAGATAAAAAAAATTATAGACATACCCAATACGTTTAATGTTAAAATGTTATTGTCGTGTGACATACACTAGGTGTGAACGCTATTATCACGCTTTTCCTCAACGGGCAGGTTCCATAGAACCTCAACGATACACCTAGGGGGGTTCCCACCTCGACGAATAGTAGATAATACGCCCCCTCCACACTACTTCTAATCATATGCAAACGCTATTTTTCGATTCACTGCACTGCTTGTGTTGTAATGTTGTTGCTCATTTACACGTCAGTGTCCAAACGACAAAGGACAGAAATCGGCTTACTTTTCTCAGTTGACAAGAGAATCCGTCGTGCGTGTTATATAAGTACAACCGGGCTTGGTGGGTATGTGGGCCTGACAGGACGCTCAAGCAACAGCCTAGTGGACCTAAAAGCCTTACAACCTAAGTGACAAAGACATGCGCCCCGCGCCGGCCGCTTGGGAAGTATGAAGAACGTCCCCACGACCACCCCATCATAACGGCCCGGCAGGTATAGCAATGGCACCAAGGTAACACACCTATGAATAATTTTCACAGGGTTCACCGAAGGTTGCAGTTCAACCGATGCCCTGCCAAATCCATACCAAGTGCTACCCCTCTAGTCAATGCCTTACCATATCATATTCTATAATGAGTGCTTACATGTACCACGGACTGTACTATCTCCCCAACCACAATTATGTCTTATGGTGCTGACCAGACCACACACTACTACCACTCTACTTGCTCCTCAGTCTTCTCCTGCCTATATTATTGCCTGGTCTACTTCCTCGACTACAACAAGTCCGAACGTGAGAATGGCTCCCGGACGGACCCGAAACGTCATCGGCCTCCTTCACCCTCTCTACGTGTGTGGTCTGGTTCAAGCCTGTACTTTAGCCCACGTTATTGTGAGCTATGCGCACTGCCAAATTATTTAGTCTTCACTTGCCATGGGATGAAGATGAATGGAACAACCTTCCACTACGATAAACCCGATTCATTTACACTGTGACTTACCAAGAACTGAATAACTGACACAAGTTGGGAGTAAATCCCGTACGAAGCCATGAGGGATGACTTCAAACCTCGCCTAGCACTTGGTATTCCTCGAGCTAAACTTGGGAGAGTACAAGGGTTACACTATGACTACCTTGGCCACTAGGTTACCCTTCCACCCGCCCACCTCCCCAGCAGAATCCATAACCTAGTTACTCCTAAGTAAGCACAGGACAATTTGAAAGAATGAATTCAATACATCTTAACAATACTATGGTTAACTAGCATAATTCACTCTTACAAATTACGTCTTGATATGTCTCGCCATCTGTAGACCAGTGCCAGGATATGTAGAGGATTGTGTCCAATAAAACTTTTGACAACCCAATTTTTTGTTAATCTCTCTGTAGGTTTTGCATGGTGAATGCCATACCACTTCTACAGACACACTTTGATAATACGAACCAGTAATCACCGCTTTTTTTTTCACTCATAAGTTTTGCAATAAACCTAATATAAATATATATTTAAGTACAATGGCCATAGTAATAATTACATAATCTACCTTTGCTAGGCGAGGAAGTCACAATAACCTGTGGCTAAACGTATGTTGACCAGACCACACACTAGAATAAGAGGACGACAACGTTTCGCTTCTACGTCCCTGGACCATTCTCAAGTCATATCACCATTGAGTAATGGTCCATGACGGACCGAAACGTCGTCCGTCCCTCCCGTCCTTAGTGTGTGGTTGGTCAACAATCAGCCAACTTACGTGACCTATCGCCAAGCTATACACTGCTGACTTTTACCTACACTTTTCAAAATGATAATATAAAAATATGTGAAGAATTACCCCCCAAATTTATATAGTTTTAAATGTGCTTAATACACACTCCCATTTTTCACAAAACAAATGGATAAACTTGTCTCGTAAACTCTGCTTATATCCTACCAACCTATTTAACGTAAAATAGTGGCAGGTGACGTGATCACACCTCACTTGCCTCACCCAAGGTGTAATATTGCACATGCCAGCTCCCAGTTTTGCCAACACAAATCAGTGAGCATGGTCATTGCCACCCACCGCAATATAATAACTAACCATAGAACTATTTTTCTGACAGTCATTACCCATTGCATACACATATGTAGCTACCAGGCGTGACTATCCCCTATCCCATAGCTGATTTTATTATTGCAGTGGCAGGCAATCAACTCAAAATTTACGCAGATAAAAAGCGCCCTTCACCTGAAATATTGGACCTTTCCACCCCCCCCGAAATAGTAACAGGAGACAGCTGACATCCCAGAGAATGTTTATATTTTGAAAATTAAGTAGAAGGCACTTCAAATATTACATTTATGAGATGGGGTTAAAGAACCTGGGGACAGGAATATTACAGCTGGGCAAATAAACCATTTAACACATACTAGGACGTTTATCCCGTATCTCCGTGCCCTGTGGACCTGATCGCGTAAAGGTTCAGTACTCGGACAAAGTAATTATCAGGAAAAAAGCACCAAGCCATTAAGACTGTTGATCTTGCCTTGAAAGGGACACTAGAACAAAGGGATCTCGGCTCGAGGACGGAGCGAAGGAAAAACAACGACACAAGAGACGAGGAGCAAAAAGCCACCTGCGTAGAATACAAACAGATCACGGTACCTCAGATTTAACTCAAAAGCTAAATGCAAAATTTACCTCTTTAATCTTTTCCCTCTTGTCCCACTCCGGCAACGGGGTCGGCATCCTCCCCAGCCTGGACCACAGGCGCGACTTATTGACCTGGCCCCCCGAGGCCGGCCTTCTCAGCATCCACCCCACTGACACCATGCACTCTTGTGTTCTCGTCACCTGCTCACTATGGGGTTCACCTTACTGGCCGCCGTGGAACTGACCGTCAGCACCACGGGCTTCTCTATCACTCTCAAGTGCCGCAACTCGTCGTCACTGTTAATTTTCTCCATTACACCTCTGCTTGTCGTCGGACAGATGGACGTCATTGTGCTCCACCAGGTTATGGTACACCCTCGTGCTTCCTCACGGCTCCTTCCTCCCCTGACTGCGGCGGGGGAGGGGGAAGGATCAGCTCGGGTCCAGACTTCTGCATCTGTTTGTACACTTTGTAAACATGGTCTACCCGGGTGCTCAGACCCCCTCGCAAATCTGGCAGGAAAAATATAGGCCTATGCATATAAACAGGAAAGTCAAGCACACCACGATTAGCACTTTCTCTTTCGATCTGAATATTCTTCTCAGAGCCCAGGGTGCACTGCGTTTGCTATAAGAGGGATAACACCACCGAAGGCCATTGCTGCAGGCCGGCACCGTCAACATCCAGGCGACTTACTGCACACCAGCAGCTCCACCACACGCGGCCCGGAGAAAGTCTCCATCAGAAAACGGATGTCCTGTCTTCATTTATAATAATAATAAAATCAAAGCAACTCATCAAGCTTGTAACTTGCACTTAGCTAAATGAATTATGGGGTTCAGTCTGAGTCCAATTATGTGCCTCTGTAACTTTTTACACTACCGCCCACGGGAATGGGTATGGGGTGCATAATAAATGAAACCTAAAACTAAAAACTAAACAATATGCAAATACAAATATGTATTCAGGTTAGTACATGCATATAAGGTGAAATACAAAACGTTGATGGATTTATAGATCAGCTGATTTCCATACAAATGAACAAATGATGTCTCCCTGTGAGGTTTTCCACAGCCGCCCATGGAGGGTATAGGGGCATAGTAAATGAACTAAGCTAAACTCAAGTACTGCTTTTCTTCAAATAATATTACTCTTATTATTTATTTTATACAAAGACGGTACAATAGGTTTGTGAGAGTTTATAACATTATGTCTTCTTAACGTTCTTGCAAGCATCTAACCGATATGTTTCATACAAGTACATTGATGAGCAAACATTTGATTTATATCCCCACTACACTACACATAACACTGTCCGCGCCCCCCCAAACTTTTACAGGTTGTTGTTGTTGTTGTATTGGTTTAAAGTTCGCTAGCATGAACAACCCCGCGCCCACGTCACCACCCCGCCTCACGCACGGTCTATGGTGATCCCGTAGTGATTACAGCGTGAAGTTGCAGTATTAAAGTACTAATAGTGGAGTAGTGCGGTACGCCAACACACCCCCGAGCACATGGGTGACATGTGAAATAGTGAATTATTCTTAGGAAAAACTAATTTGTAGCTGCAAATATGACTGGAGATGTATATTTGCAAATAATCAAAAACATATATTATTGCTTGTTTTAATTTGCAATTTGACAAGAAAAATGGAAATATATGGATAGGTTGTATAAGGAACTCAAGAAAGACCGGAGATATATCATAAGCGTAATAAGAAAAACAATCGTGCATAAACACTCATCCATCCACTACGGGCTACAAGTAGCCTGTGCTACTTGGAATTCTGTTCCAGGTAGCGAATCTTTAACAACATAAAAGCCACTGCCAATGCGCACCCCCCCCACCCCTTATATTGTGAAAACGAGAAAAGTGCGTCCCATTTTATTTACTTCATTACAATGCATCCCGTATTATAATGTGGGTGGTAATGATGCAGAGCCACATGTAAGGGCTCAGAATTTGCTAAGTAAAAATACTGTGTTTTTTTTTTTTTTTTTTTTTTTTTTTTTTTTCTCTTGCATAAGCTACTATACAGTTAAGTTGTAGACTAGTGTGATACAGTTCTTGTATCCCAGTGTGAATATCCATTGAGAAAAGTACATTTGCGGTGAGTTTGTAGTTACATATAAACTGATTTGCTTATCAGTACCGTACACCCGTCTATTTTGCGACGGTTGAAAGTGGTCTAAGTCCGTATTTTACAAGTATGGAGGGAAAGGAAGTCCTTAAGAATGATTGACAAGTTGCCCCCTCAGTCCCAAAGAATGTCATGGAGGTAAAATATTATGCTTACATATATATTGTCATGCGATCACTGCCCATTACCACAGAGAACGCCGGTCCGGACGTGATATTTTCAAGTACACCTCCACCCCATATAGGAAGCCAAATTGTGACATAAGAAAATCGGTAACTATTAATTATGTTCTAAATCCAATAAGATGGGACATTAAAAACATGCTCAAATAATGTTTGCAATAAAACTATAAAACCTCAAATGAACTGCCCTGGTTTTAGGGAAGAGGACAGCCCCCGCAAGTCATCTTATTTTACATATACAAACATTTTTTTGAATTCAACTTACAGAATTTGTATAAAAAAGTATGAACTTATTTTTTACTGCCTTATCATTAGTTTGTGTACACCCAGCCCGCCCACCGCTACCCCGCGCCCAAGAGAGTTAGTCGCCCAGTATCGTGTGTGTAAACAGAAGAAGAGAGCAGTCATATAATATATAAAATACACTTGAACAACTACTCTATGTCGTGATTAGTAAAGCGCCCCAAGCTGCCCGAACATCGTGAGTTATTGCGTTATTGAGTTAGCAATGAATTCAAGTTTTCATAATATTATGTCTAAATCAGGGGTGTAAACCATAATATTATGACCACACTTGAATATTAACATGCTAACGTCAATAACGCCATCACTCACAGATGTTCGGGCAGCTTGACTTTACTTAGAGCAAGACAAGTAGAGTAGTGTTCAGTTAATGTTTATATATATATCTGACGCTCTATTCTGCTGTTACACAACTCCTAGTACTGACGAATACTTCTTCTACGCTATCCAAACTAATGTAGGAATTTAAAAAAATTATCGTTCATAAACTTTTTTATACAGAATTCTTTAAGTTAAAAAAAATTCAAAAAACTGTTATTAATGTAAAATACTGATGACTGGCGTCGGGGCTGTCTCTTCCCTAAACCAAGGGCATTTCCTTTGTAGGTTTTAATAGTTTTATTTGCAAACATTTTGACATGTTGGTTAATGTCCATTTATATGGGATTTAGAAACATAATTTAATAGTTACCTGAATTTTCTTATTCACAATTTGGCTTCCATAAATATGGTAGGTGTACTTGAAATATCACGTCCGGACCGCTTTCTCTGTTATTAATTGGGCCAGTGATCGCATGACATATATATGTAAGCATAATAGTTTTACCTCCATTACATTCTTTGGGACTGAGGGGGCAACTTGTCAATCATTCTTAAGGACTTCCTTTCCCTCCATACTTGTAAAATACGACTTAGACCACTTCAACAGTCGCAAATAGACGGGCGGGTACGGTACATGTAAGCAATCAGTTTATATGTAACTACAAACTCACCGCAAATGTAAATTGCTCAATGGATATATCAACACTGGGTACAAGAACTGGATCACAATAGTCTACAAATTAAACTGTGTAAGTAGCTTATCAAGACAGTAGTTTACTTAGCAAAATTCTGAGCCCATTACATGTGCCTCTGCCATCATTACCACCCAAGGATAAGTACGGATGCATTGTAAATATAGTAAATAACAATGGGGCACACTTTCTCTGTTTTCGACAATATAAGGGTGCGCCATAATGGCCGTGTTTTATTTTGTTTAAAGATTCGCTACTGGAACAAGAAGTTCAAAGTACCACGGGCTATGGCGACCCC
The DNA here is from genome assembly GCA_020271785.1 of Procambarus virginalis. Classification (NCBI taxonomy): domain Eukaryota; kingdom Metazoa; phylum Arthropoda; class Malacostraca; order Decapoda; family Cambaridae; genus Procambarus; species Procambarus virginalis. The sequence continues at coordinate 2,512,934 of WNGS01021324.1, read as the reverse complement.
GTGTGGATGATGAGTGTTTTATGCACGATTGTTTTCTTAATTACTCTTAATGATATATCCTCCTTTCTTTCTTGAGTTCCTTATACAACCTATCCATATATTTCCATTTTTCTGTCAAATGCAAAATTTTAAAAACAGCATTATAATATAGTTTTTGATTATTTGCAAATATACATCTCCAGTCATATTTGCAGCTACAAAATTAGTTTCTAAGGAAATTCAAACTAGTTCACCTATCACCCTGTGTCTTGTGCTACCCACTACTCCCACTATTAGTACTTAATACATGCAACTTCACCTGTAATCTACTGGATCAACTAGCCCGTGCTACTTGGAACCGGCTTGTTCCAGATAGCCCCGCCGAATCTTAACAGCACCACCCCCAACAACAACCTGTAATAATTTCCATCAATTTATGTGTAGTTATTATGATAAAACACTAAATTTTGACTCCAATGTACATTGTAATAAACATATCTGTTAGAGGATTTGCAAGAACGTAAGAGCATATTGGCCCCCTACTAAACATCTCACAACACCCACAGTGTCCCTTCTTGTATCCTTGATTTTAATAAATAAATATAGAGTAAATATTCTTGAGGGAACACAACCCCTCAGGACATACCCCCCAGTTAGCATCCCCCCCAAGTCATTTACTATGCACCCATATGTATGTGTGACGGGCGCTGTGGAAAACCTCAACGGGCACCGACACCCACACCCCCTCTTCTTCATTTGTATGTCCACACTCACCTGATCTATAAATCCATCAACGTTGATTTCACCCTGATATGCATGTACTTTACTGAATAAATATTTGTATTTGATTTGTTAGTTTTTTAGTTTAGTTCATTGATTATGCACCCCATACCCATCAACGTGGGCTCGGTAGTGGAAAAGGGTTACAGATGGCACATATTGGGCCAGGGACTGCAACCCCCAATAATCATTTAGCTAGCAAGCTCCTACAATTTAGTGAGAGTTGATTTGTATTTGTATTATTATTATAAATGAAGACAGGACAAATCCGTTTTCTGTGATGGAGACTTTCTCGTGCCAGCCCCGGCCCCCCCCCCCCCCTGTGGAGCACGCTGGTTTGGACGGCATTAATTGAGTCGACCATGGTGTTGACGGCGGCCTGCAGACATGGCCTCGGTTGGTGTTATCCCTCTTTATAGCAAACGCAGTGCACCCTGGGCTCTGAGAAGAATATTCAGATCGAAAGAGAAAGTGCTACTACTGTTTGTGTTGGTGCTGACTTCCTGTTATCACAAGCCAAGGGCCTTATTTTCCTGCCAGATTTGCGAGGGGGTCTGAGCACCCGGGTAGACCATGTTTACAAAGTGTACAAACAGATGCAGAAGGCTGGACCCGAGCTGATCCTTCCCCCTCCCCGCCGCATTCAGGGGAGGAGGAGCCGGAGGAAGCACGAGGTGTGTACCATAACCTGGTGGAGCACAATGACCGTCCATCTGTCCGACGACAAGCAGAGGTTAATGGAGTGGAAAATAGAAGAAAATAACCAGTGACTACGACGTTGCGGAACTTGAGAGGGATAGAGAAAGCCAGTGTTGCTGGACGGTCAAGTTCAAAGGCTCGGCAAGTTAAGGTGAAACCCATAGGGAGCAGTGTGGACGAAGGAGTGCAAGAGTGACAGGGTGTGGCAGTGGGGTGGAGCTGAGAAGGCCGGCCTGCCGGGGGGCCAGGTCAAGAATAGTCGTGCCTGTGGTCCAGGCTGGGGAGGATGCCGACCCCGTTGCCAGACAACGGAGGGAAAAGATTAAAGAGCGAAAGGGTTGCATTTAGCTTTTGAGTTAAATCTGAGGTACCGTGATCTGTGTATTCCTACGCAGTTAGGGCATTTGATCCCCGTCAATGTGGTCGGGTGTTATTCCTTCGCTCCGTCCTCGATCCGAGATCCTTGTTCTCGTGTCCCTTTCAAGGGCAGTACAGTCGTACTGGCTTGGTGCATTTCCTGATAATTACTTTGTCCGAGTACTGAACCTTTACGCGATCAGGTCCACAGGGCACGGAGATACGGGATAAACGTCCTAGTATGTGTTAAATGGTGATTTGCCCAGCTGTAATATTCCTGTCCCCAGGTTCTTTAACCCCATCTCATAAATGTAATATTTGAAGTGCCTTCTACTTAATTTTCAAAATATAAACATTCTCTGGGATGTCAGCTGTCTCCTGTTACTATTAATAAAGGTCAAATATTCAATGACGCTTTCTTATCTGCTGTAAATTGTTATGATTGCTGGCCACTGCAGATGCAGCATATGGGGATAATGGATATATCTCCTGGTAGATACATGTGTATGCATGGTAATGACTGTCAGAAAAAATGGTTCTATGGTAGTTATTTGATGCTTGCATAGGACCATGCTCAGCTGATTTGTGTTGCAAACTGGGAGCTAAGTGCAATATTAACCTTGGTGAGGCAGTGAGGTGTGATCAACGTCACCTGCCACTATTTTACGTTAAATAGGGTGGTAGGATATAAGCAGAGTTTACGAGACAAGTTTATCCATTTGTTTTGGAATAGTGGATGTGGTATTGAAGAACATTTAAAACAATATAAAATGTAAATTCTTCACTATTTTTATTTTCATGATTTGACAAATGTGGGTAAAGTTAGGGTGCTGGATACCTATGAAAGTTGTTGATGTTGACCAGACCACGCTAGAGGTGAAGGGACGACGACGTCTATCTTCGTGAATTCCGTCCTGGACCATTCATCATGACCTTGAGAATGTCCAGGACGGAGCGAAACGTCGTCAGTCCTTCACCTTTAGTGTGTGGTCTGTCAAACATACTTTACCACGTTATTGTTACTCTCGCCTGCAAAGGGTTGATATTTATGATGGACTAAATATATATATTTATATTAGGTTTATTGCAAAACTTATGAGTGAAAAAAAAGGAACATTAGTTCTATAAAATGTGTCGAAATGGATATTATACATGCAAAACCTACAGAGAGATTAACAAAAAATTGGGATTGTCAAAAGTTTTATTGGACACAATCCTCTACATATCCTGGCACTGGTCTACAGAAGGCGAGACATATCACTAATTGTAAGAGAAATATGCTAGTATACCTTGTATGTTAAGATGTATTTGTTCATGTTTCATTTCTGGTTATTAGGTAACTGCTTAGGATCTGTGGGGGATTGGAAGACCAGTGCCAAGTATCATAGTGTAACGCTTGGTACTCCCCAAGTGTTAGCTTGGGAATCACCAAGTGAGCGGGTTTGAATCATCCATCATGGCATCCTACGGATTTACTCACATTGTTCAGTTTCTCATTTCTTGGGACTCCATTGTGTTATTGAGGTCTTCATCTTGAGCAATATTGCGAATATCAAACTGGCAAATAGAGCACTAATGTGATGATGCGTTCGTCTCCTGGCCTATCGTCGTGAGGGAATAGCAGGCTGCAGATCGAGCAATAACACCGCTGAAGAGTGTTTGCTGGTCACTAAATAATTTGTTTGCGCATAGTACGTACATTCCGTTGGTAACACCTACACTTATAAAATTATATGTTAATATAAGGGGTGACATGGTATGTTTGGCATGCATCGGTGACTCAACCTTGTACCCTTGAAATAATTCAGTGTTGTACCTTGGTTGATACCTGGTTAGGGGTTCTGGGAGTTCTTCTACTCCAAAGCCGGCCCGTAGCCAGGCTGAGCTGTGAGAGTTGCGGTCCAACTAGGCTGTTGTTGGAGCGCCCTTGCAGGCCCCACATTACCACGAGCAGCCCGCCGGTTACTTTATATGAAACACGCACAGATTTCATTGTCAACTGAAAAATAGAGATCATGTCACTGTTCTTTGCTTTTGACACTGGTTAAATGAGAAAAATTCAACACAACAGTGACTCCAAAATACGTTTGCATATGATTAGAATTAGCCTATTTAAGTCATATCTCTAGTGGAACCCCTAGTTATCTTGAGGTTCTATGGAAACCCCGTTGAGGAAAAGCTGATATAGCTAACACATGTATGTCACACTGACAATAACATTTTACATAAATTTTGTTTGTCATAATTTTTTTTATCTAGTCTTCATTTACCACAAGAAAAAGTACCATATGTATTTTACATCACCAAAAAGTTCAACATTTGCATCATTGAATTAGCCCGAAATGGCATTCTCATTAAATATATAATAACAACATGAGAAAAACCTGAACCTTAGCCTAACTGGTTCTAACAATTCCTAGGCTTACTATAATCATTCTATGTTGCTACTAGGCCTAGGAATATTTAAGTTATGTGTTTAGCTTTTTTACCTGGACGCTATAATATTAAAAGTACAAAATGTGATCCATTTGGTGGTCCGCACCTTATATATTAAGTTTTTGGTATCTCTGGACCAAATACTGTAGTACCATCTTCAGGTTATCTTGAGATGATTTCGGGGCTTTAGTGTCCCCGGGCCCGGTCCTCGACCAGGCCTCCACCCCCAGGAAGCAGCCCGTGACAGCTACTAACACCCAGGTACCATTTTACTGCTAGGTAACAGGGGCATAGGGTGAAAGAAACTGCCCATTGTTCTCGCCAGCGCCTGGATCGAACCCAGGAACAGGATCAGAAGTCCAGTTGCTGTCCGCTTCGGCCGACCGGCTCCCTACCATTACCATTAATATAGTACTGTAGCTGTCGTTTTATAAAAATCGGTTTGGCATGCTACATTATAAATTTTAGTTATTTTGTATCCCATATTATGCAATGACCTGTGGGTTATCCAAACAGCATTATGTGTGACAGGTTGTATGTTCGCAGCTTACTGAACCCAAGATGGGATATGATCTCCTCACAATAAATAAAAAAATGCTGCTATTGGCCTTGCAGTGTGTAAGTCGCAGGTGGAACACTAAAGAAAATCATCAAATTAATAATTTAAAACATTTACTGAAAATATATGAACAAAAATGGCACTTAAACTACTTGGCTATCATGTAATGCAAAGGTGAACTAGATAATATGACATAATACAAAAATAAACTATAAGCAATGAATAAAAGCATAAAGATATACAGGTACTGGTGTACTGAAGATAGCTACCATACCACCCTAAACGTTGCATTGGCTGAAGGCAGACGACGGGTGAGAGAGAGAAGGGTGTTCCAAGAGCACTAGAGAGAGAGACTGCCTCTCCACAGTTGTTGTTGTTATAGATTCAGCTACTCGGAACAAGTTCCAAGTACGGCGACGGCTATGGTGAGCCCGTAGTGGACTTACCTGTACAGGAGCGGGCTGTGAGGTGACTCTCCAGGGAGGCAGCGCCCTTTATATAGTCTGGGGTGGTGATGACTCATCTAGTGTCAATGCAAGGTGAACCTCTGGTCAACTAGCAAACTAGTTAAAAAACAATAATAATTATATGCCATGGGGATCTATCAGGACAATAACCAACCAAAACAAAGATTAGAGATACTCACTTAGATCTTTGGACAAAGTTTTCACTCAGTCAGCAGATATCGGAGCCAACGAGAAAGAAAATATTCTAGATCGTGGTCTTTACGAACAATGAAGACATTATCAGAGACATTAACGATATCAGATACCACATATTCAGATCACAAGCTATTGTAAGTGCAAACATTACCATCAAACATCAGACATAGACCTAAAACGTTGATAAAGCGATGGAGGGGTCTATTCAGTAATTTCAATTTTAATAATAATAAGGATAGACTTGGGAGATAAATAAACAGGGAACTTAAAACATTCCATGGGAAACGTATTTAAGTAATAAAAAGTACTACAGCAAGGAATAGAAAAACTGACTTCGAGAAGCGATAGTCTGTCTGAAACATGTTCCTTTGGGAAAGCCACAAGAGAGTCCTAACGTGAAAGAGAACGCAGACGACACTATAAACGCAGGTACAAGAATAACAGAATCTGCAAATTATGCAGACGACGAATTTCCCGTCAAAGAAGGAATAATTAAATAGGGATTGAAGAGAAATCGACGCGGAAAATGAAACAATAATATGAAACCTGAAGGAAAGAAAGGGCAGTTGAACAGAAGCCAAAAATAAGGAAAATAAAGAAAAATCAAAATACTTTCTTCACATATGCGAAATCGAAATAAGCAAAAAATATGCCAGTATGGACCTATTAGTACACGTGAAGGTTCATACACGGAGGATGGAAGCATAAGAAATCACGTGAAGAATCCTACAAAAAGCTGGTATGAGGACATGTTTGGGACTCCAATAAACAACATGAAAGTAGAAGCATCCAGACAATTTCTTATTGCGGGGAGTACTCCCCAAACCCCCTGTAGATTATATAACTGATCAAAAAAATCAATCAATACGATCGCACTAAATTTTGAAAGAGAAATTGAAAACATGCCCAGGCACTCGGCACCAGGTAGAAAGACTCATGGAATTCAATATTATAGCGAAATGCAAAGTGCCGGTACACACAGGCACTCAGTATAGTTAGGAGGAAGAGCTTTGGACGCGGGGAGATACCAGATGCACTTAAAGTAGCAGAAATATCCCCTCTACACATCAAGGGAGGGAGAAAGGCATTGGCAAAGAATTATAGACCAGTGCACTAAAACATCGCAATAATAAAAGTATTTGAGAGATTGATTAGGAGTCAGGTCACCAGTTTCATGGATTACCAATGACCTTCACAACCCAGTCCAACATAGATTTCGAGCGGAAAGATCGTGCCTCCCACAGATACTTGAGCACTACGATTAAAGTAACTGAGGCAGTAGAAGAAAAAACAGAATGCAAATGTGGTATACACAGACTTCACAAATGCATTCGACAAATGTTACCATAGTGTTATTGCAAACAACAATGGAATTCAATGGGGACATAACCGGTAAAGTAGGACGGGGATACTCAGTTTCTGTCAAAGAGGACTCAGCGACAGTACCGGTCAACCATATAAAATCTCGTCCCAGTGTTACAGTACAAAGCTCTGTACCTCAGGGTACATATCCTTGCACCGCTGCTTTTCCTTATTCTTATATAAGATAGAGACAAAAAATACAAGTCACAGTTCGTATCATCCTTTGCAGAGACAAAAATCAGTATTGAATTACTCGGCTGAAGACGATTTGAAAAAACTTTCAAGCTGATATTAATAAAATACGGTTTGAGAGGGGCGGAGGCAGGCTGAGGCTCGAAAAAATATGATGTTTAAACAGTGACAAAATTCCAGGTACTCAGGGTACGGTATAAAGATATGAGGACCTTAAAATACCGCACCACAGGGGTACAAAACACAATCAAATGTGCCCATAGTAGGAAAAACAAAATGTTAAAGGATTTGGGAATAATGATGTTGGACGACCGCCTAACGCTTAGGGAGCATAAACAAGCAAATATTTCGACAGCCAGAAAAACTGATGTTAGGATGGATTACGATAACTTCAAATCCAGGGATACCATCACAATGCTTGTACTGTTCAAAGCACTTGTGCTGTCCCGTCTTGAGTACTTCTCAGTACTCACTCCCCCTTCAGATCAGGAGAGGATGCGAAATAGAGGGAAATACAGAGAACATACATGGCACGTCTGGACGCGATAAAGCACCTAAAATTATTGGGATAGTCTCAAAGCTATCCAAGAGGTATAAACTTAGACAAGAAGACGAGAGAGGATACAAATAATATACACCTGGAAGATACTGGAGGACCATTCAGTCTCGGTCCCACATCTCTACACCGTAAAAAACAAGTCACTGGAGACGTGAACGATAGGAAAACGAAAAGCAGAATAGAACCAGTTGAAGAGCCGGTCGGGCAATAGCAGCAATCAGAGAACACTGTAATAAACATGGAGAGGCTCCTCGGGTTGTTCAAAAAACCCTCCGAGCAACCCGCATAAGACATATTGCCGGAACAACATCGAGTGACATCTTCAAGAGGAACCGAGATTTATTCCTCCAAGGAGTTCGGACCAGCACGGGCTCCCCCCCCGGACCCGGTGGTATGTGGGCCTGCGGTCGCTCCAAGCAGCAGCCTGGTGAACCAAACGCTCGCAAGACAAACGTGGCCTCGGCCGGGCTTGGGGCGTAGAAGAACTCCCAGAAACCCATCAAAGGTATCAACCAGGTACAACTGCTCGTTGTGTGCCGCTGGCGGCGCCTTTGTGTTGAGGTGCACCACTGTCAGTTGAAGGCGTCTAACTGCTTGTTTGTGGGGCAAACTACCAGTTAGCAGAGGCGCCCAGCTTGCCTCTGAGGTTGTATCAGGCTTCTGTGGCCAGGCCCCCTGGGGGGTATGGAGAGGATGCAGGACCTGAGGAACTCATCTGGGCCTGTGTGATAGTGTTAGACCTTCCAGTGCAGAAGCATTAGAGGTGAAGGGAAAGGCAGTTCCACTGCTATACGGGGGATTCACGTGACAGATGATTCTTACGAATGACAGTTCTATCCTCAGTGTTTGCATAACAGCCAAAAAATATCTCTATCACTGTCCTTCTGAACAGATTTTGTTCTTCTTATACATATTTCCCTGAAGCTGTTCCAAAAAATTCAATGCCCTTTGTGCTTTTATCCGGCGCAAAAACAAATCTTAGATAAGAGTTTATTATTTAGCTATTCCTTTAGTAATGAGACTATCTGCAACCAGAGTACACAACGACTTGAATGCTTGTCCCTAAACACCATAAAAATACAGTATTGCAATGTTTGGGAATTGCCGCGTACCATTTGTCTCATGATCGACGATCCATGAGCAATATGGTGAGACATACCCCACATACGTAAGGGAATCTTGCTTGTTGGTACTGTACACATACCTAATAACCATTTCGTTGATTTAATCTAATGCTTTAGGCGAGATGAGTTGTGAACGCCAGCTAGCACACAAGTACAAAAGTGCCCAAAATACTTTTAACTCAAAAGACATGTAAAGACAGGTGTGTTGCTTTCTGGGACACTTTGTCTTTTACTATTAGAGTATTAAATACTGTATTAAGGCATTACCTTGAAATATTATTATATACGTGTACAAGTATAAAATCAACACAATAAATGTAAAGAAGTTTTTTACCCCAAACTGGCCCACAGTTTGGTATTGTGGGTTCGGTCATACTTTGTGTGTATTAGATGTGTAGTGTTTAAGATATGGGGTGTCGTTCTTACGAAGCCGCGATTAGTTTATTCTATCACTAAAACATCATCTTAAGTAACTATGGTGTGCCTGTTAATAGAAAGACTTTAAACTGTTAAAAACATTATGGGGCGGGGAAGTTTTTTTATTCAAAATATTGAGCATTTATATACAAGCATTATACGGAAACATACAAATTTTGTTGTCGAAATGGTGAAAATATGCGGCCGACCGGCTCCCTACCATTACCATTAATATAGTACTGTACTGTCGTTTTATAAAAATCGGCGTTTGGCATGCTACATTATAAATTTAGTTATTTTGTATCCCATATTATGCAATGACCTGTGGGTTATCCAAAACAGCATTATGTGTGACAGGTTGTGGTATCGCAGCTATACTGAACCAAGATGGTATGATTCTCCCTCACATAAATAAAAAAATGCTGCTATTGGCCTTGCAGTGTGTAAGTCGCAGATGGAAACTAAAGAAAATCATCAAATTAATAATTAAAACATTTACTGAAATATTAATGAACAAAAATGGCACTTAAACTACTTGGCTATCATGTAATGCAAAGGTGAACTAGATAATATGACATTAATACAAAAATAAACTATAAGCAATGAATACAAAGCATAAAGATATACAGTACTGGTGTACTGAAGATAGCTACCATACCACCCTAAACGTTGCATTGGCTGAAGGCAGACGACGGGTGAGAGAGAGACCAAGGTGTTCCAAGAGCACTAAGAGAGAGACTGCCTCTCCACAGTTGTTGTTGTTATAGATTCAGCTACTCGGAACAAGTTCCAAGTAGCACGGGCTATGGTGAGCCCGTAGTGGACTTACCTGGTACAGGAGCGGTGCTGTGAGGGGGCTCTCCAGGGAGGCAGCGCCCTTTATATAGTCTGGCGGTGATGACTCATCTAGTGTCAATGCAAGGTGAACCTCTGGTCAACTAGCAAACTAGTTAAAAAACAATAATATTATACCAGGGAATCTATCAGGACCTAACCAACCACAGATTAGAGAACTACTTAGATTCTGTGACAAATTTTCACTCAGTCAGCAGATATCGGAGCCAACGAGAAATGAAAATATTCTAGATCTGGTCTTTACGAACAATGAAGACATTATCAGAGACATTACGATATCAGATACCACATATTCAGATCACAAGCTCATTGAAGTGCAAACTACCATCAATACTCAGAATAGACCTAAAACGTTGATAAAGCGAGAGGGGCTATTCAGTAATTTCAATTTTAATAATAAAAGGATAGACTGGGAGATAATAAACAGGGAACTTAAAAACATTCCATGGGAAACTGTTTTAAGTAATAAAAGTCCTACAGAAGGAATAGAAAAACTGACTTCGGAAGCGTATCAAGTCTGTCTGAAACATGTTCCTTTGAGGAAAGCCAGAAAGAGATCCAACGTAGAAAGAGAACGCAGAAGACACTATAAACGCAGGAAAAGAATAACGGAACTGCTTATGCAGACACGAATTTCCCGTCAAAGAAGGAATAATTAAATAGGGAGATTGAAGAAATCGAGCGGAAATTGAAACACTCATATGAAACTGAAGAAAGGCAGTTAGAACAGAAAGCAATTCAGGAAATAAAGAAAAATCCAAAATACTTCTTCACATATGCGAAATCAAAAGCAAAAACTACTGCCAGTATTGGACCTATTCGTACAAGTGAAGGTTCATACACGGAGGATGACAAAGAAATTAGTGAAATCCTAAAAAAGCAGTATGAGGACATGTTTAGCACTCCAATAAACAACATGAAAGTAGAAGATCCAGACAATTTCTTTATGCGGGATATCCAAACCCCTGTAAATATAACTGATATCAACACGAGCGCACTAAATTTTGAAAGAGAAATTGAAAACATGCCCATGCACTCGGCCCCAGGTCCAGACTCATGGAATTCAATATTTATAAAGAAATGCAAAGTGCCGGTAGCACAGGCACTCAGTATAGTGTGGAGGAAGAGCTTGGACACGGGGGAGATACCAGATGCACTTAAAGTAGCAGACATAGCCCCTCTACACAAGGGAGGGAGCAAAGCATTGGCAAAGAATTATAGACCAGTTGCACTAACATCGCACATAATAAAAGTATTTGAGAGAGTGATTAGGAGTCAGGTCACCAATTTCATGGAGACCAATGACCTTCACAACCCAGGCCAACATGGATTTCGAGCGGGAAGATCGTGCCTCTCACAGCTACTTGAGCACTACGATAAAGTCACTGAGGCATTAGAAGAAAAACAGAATGCTGATGTGATATACACGGACTTCGCAAAGGCTTTCGATAAATGTGACCATGGCGTGATAGCACACAAAATGAAGTCAATGGGAATAACCGGTAAAGTAGGACGCTGGATACTCAGTTTTCTGTCAAACAGGACTCAGCGAGTAACGGTCAACCATATAAAATCTAGTCCAAGTGCAGTTAAAAGCTCTGTACCTCAGGGTACAGTCCTTGCACCGCTGCTTTTCCTTATTCTCATATCAGATATAGACAAAAATACAAGTCACAGCTTCGTATCATCCTTTGCAGACGACACAAAAATCAGTATGAAAATTACCTCGGCTGAAGACATTGAAAAACTTCAAGCTGATATTAATAAAGTTTTCGACTGGGCATCAGAAAATAATATGATGTTTAACAGTGACAAATTCCAGGTACTCAGGTACGGTAAAAATGAGGACCTTAAACATAATACAGGGTACAAAACACAATCAAATGTGCCCATAGTAGGAAAACAACATGTAAAGGATTTGGGAATAATGATGTCTGACGACCTAACGTTTAGGGAGCATAACCAAGCAAATATTGCGACAGCCAGAAAAATGATAGGATGGATTACGAGAACTTTCAAATCCAGGGATCCCATCACAATGCTTGTACTCTTCAAGTCACTTGTGCTGTCCCGTCTTGAGTACTGTTCAGTACTCACTTCCCCCTTCAGAGCAGGAGAGATTGCTGAAATAGAGGGAATACAGAGAACATATACAGCACGTATAGACGCGATAAAGCACCTAAATTATTGGGATCGTCTCAAAGCTCTCCAAATGTACTCACTAGAAAGAAGACGAGAGAGATATCAAATAATATACACCTGGAAGATACTGGAGGGCCAGGTCCCAAATCTACACAGTAAAATAACAACGTACTGGAGTGAACGATATGGAAGAAAATGCAGAATAGAACCAGTGAAGAGCAGGGGTGCCATAGGCACAATCAGAGAACACTGTATAAACATCAGAGGTCCGCGGTTGTTCAACACCCTCCCAGCAAGCATAAGAAATATTGCCGGAACAACCGTGGACATCTTCAAGAGGAAACTAGATTTATTCCTCCAAGGAGTTCCGGACCAGCCGGGCTGTGGTGGGTATGTGGGCCTGCGGGCCGCTCCAAGCAACAGCCTAGTGGACCAAACTCTCACAAGTCAAGCCTGGCCTCGGGCCGGGCTTGGGGAGTAGAAGAACTCCCAGAACCCCATCAACCAGGTATCAACCAGGTAAACTGCTGTTTGTGGCTGGCGGTGCCTTTGTGTTAGCTGCACCACTGCCAGTTGAAGGCGGCTAACTGCTTGTTTGTGGGGACAAACTACCGGTTAGCAGAGGCGCCCAGCTTGCCTCTTGAGTCGTATCAGGCTGTGCCAGGCCCTGGGGGGTATGGAGAGATGGCAGGACTGAGGACTCATCTGGGCTGGTGTAGATGTAGACTTCCAGTGCAGAGCAATTGAAGGTGAAGGGAAAAGGCAGTTCCACTGCTATACGGGGGATTCACGTGACAGATGATTCTTACGAATGACAGTTCTATCCTCAGTGTTTGTATAACAGCCAAAAAATATTTCTACACTGTCCAAACAATTTTGTTTTCATTATCACATATTCCCTGAAGCTTGCTTCCAAAAAATTCAATGCCCTTTGTGCTTTTATCCGGCGCAAAAACAAATCTTAGATAAGAGTTTATTATTTAGCTATTCCTTTAGTAATGAGACTATTCTGCAACATAACACAAGAGTGAATGCTGTACACTCAACACCATAAAAATACAGTATTGCAATGTTTGGAATTGCAGCATGTACCATTTGTCTTCATATCCCAGTTCCATTATCCATATGGTGAGACATACCCCACATACGTAAGGGAATCTTGCTTGTTGGTACTGTACATACATAAATAACATTTCGTTTGATTAATTCTAATGCTTGTAGGCGAGAACAGTTGTGAAACGCCAGCTAGCACACAAGTACAAAAGTGCCCAAAATACTTTTAACTCAAAAGACATGTAAAGACAGGTGTGTTGCTTCTGACTTTGTCTTTATTAATTAATATTACATACTGTATTAGGCATTTACCTTGAATAATTATTATTATATACTGTACAAGTATAAATATCACACAATAAATGTAATAGAAGTTTACCCCAAAACTGGCCACAGTCTTGTGTATTGTGGGTTCGGTCATATTTGTGTGTATTCAGATGTGTAGTGTTTAAGCTTGCGGGTGTCGTTCTTACGAAGCCCGGATTATGTTTATTCTATCACTAAACATCATTTAATAACTATGTGCCTGTTAAATAGAAGATTTTAACTGTTAAAAACATTATGTTGGAGTTTTAATATTGAGCATTTATATACAGCATATACGAAACATACAAATTTTGTGTCTGAAATGGTGAAAATATGTGCGCGCAATCCGTCCTCTGTACTAATTTTTTTTTTTTTTTTTTTTTTTTTTTTTTTTTTTTTTGAGATATATACAAGAGTTGTTACATTCTTGTACAGCCACTAGTACGCGTAGCGTTTCGGGCAAGTCCCTGGAATACGATCCCCTGGCGCGAAGAATCGTTTTTTCATCCAAGTACACATTTTACTGTTGCGTTAAACAGAGGCTACAGTTAAGGAATTGCGCCCAGTAAATCCTCCCCGGCCAGGATACGAACCCATGACATAGCGCTCGCGGAACGCCAGGCGAGTGTCTTACCACTACACCACGGAGACTGTTGTGTAATGTGTAATACAGTATCCTGCTATGAGATTAAGGTAGCTCAGTCGATTAAGGCAGCGTCTGGGATCCTCTCGGACGTAGGTTTGAACCCTCGTCACGGCCCTTGTGGATTTGTTCATCCTGCTATGAGGCTTAGGGTCGCTTCTCGAATGTCCAGTAGATGGGGCGAGAGTCCCTACGAAAAGTAAATTTAAAACATATCTTTTTTCTCCAATAAGATATATTTCCTGTTATGCACTGACAATATCGAATATATATATCTCCATCTTTTTGAAGGCATGTGATATTTTAGCCTTCATTAGCATATCTCTGTTAATTACGCAATATGTCGGCCAATGCGTTGGCTTCTACACTCCATGACCGACAAGCTACTGGACCCGATTATAAAAACACGTGTATCTTCACTTGAGCTTTAAATATGTCCATGGTAAAGGACTTGAAGTGAAGCTTATATTTCAACCTTTCCTGAGACATATAAAACATTCACGATTATTAACGTATTTACGTGATATAAACATTGTTCAGAGAGAGTTGCTCTGTCAATCAGTGTGTGCGGGGTCAGTGCTCGGCGATTATAAAAAATACACGTACAGTATCTTCATTTGAACTTTAAATATGTCCATGGAAAAGTATTTAACATGAAGCTTATATTTCTATCTTTCTTGAGGCATATAAAAACATTTACGATTACAGTTCAGTATTAACATATTTATGTGAAATTAACATTGTTTTGAGAGTTGCTCCATCAGTCGATCTGTTCGGGGGTTGGAACTCTGCGATGTACACATATCTTTGCAAGAGTTTGAAATGTGCTTATGGTAAGGTATTTAAAACGAAGCTTATATTTCTATCTTTTTAGCAACATATAAAGACACTTAATTAAATTCATTAATGTATCTACGTGAAATAAGCATTGTTCTGAGATGAAGGCAATGAGTCACAATAACATGGCTAAAGTATGTTGACCAGACCACACACTAGAAGGTGAAGGGACGACGACGTTTCGGTCCGTCCTTCACCATTTATATGTATATTCATCTCAAATTCTGAGATGAATATTGTGGGTTCCGAGCTCGATGAGCAATGAAAATTGCAACTTTTATACAACTTCATATATCTTCAGTTTTACTTAAAATACTTTTCAGGTAGAGGTTTTACATATAGATTATGTTTCCATTTTTCTTCTGACATATAATAATTTTTGTTTAACAAGTTATCATTTTCTTGAAAATTATCTTCAAAAATTTTCTTCGGGCGTTTGTCTGTTCCAACGTACAATAGTTGCACATTTTTAGAATCCGATACATTGGTTGACCCACCTGATACTTGGGTCAGATTCCAATATGATTCTGAACATTTTCACCTAACTATGTATTGTACTCATAGCTCACAAGTGTGCTACAGAAAATTACAATTACTGTATATTAAAATTAAAATGATTTTATATTGATTAATTAGTTTTGCGTACATACAGTATATATTTTATTTCCCTTTCCGATATATTAGCCCCATATAATTTGTTTCCCCTTCTTATACTGCATCTCAAGGGGTCCAGACACTGACATTCCAAGGGATTCATATATTCATATACCATTGGTGGCCTGTTTCTTGTGAACCACTTGGTGTTAAGATGCGATATAACTAGACACATTAGCAGTGTACAGTACAGTACAGTATTAATATTCGTCGTGGTGTTCCATGAAAAACTGAACACTAATATTTTTTCTAACATTTTTGTATTAGATAATGTTCATGTTTTAATGTTATTGTGTTATAATCAAAGAGTTCTCTTACACTTTTGTGGTTTCGTTCTGTGCACTAGTGCAGGTGGTATAGGCTTTCTTAGTGCTGTTGTCTGATTACCAACGACTGGATATAGGCAACTCTTCCCTAACCACTTTAGGAAAAAGTTCTGTAGCTGACCTATGCAGTGTAATTTCGCCCATCCACTTGGGCTGGATGGTAGAGCGATGGTCTCGCTTCATGCAGGTCAGCGTTCAATCCCCAACTATCCAAGTGGTTGGGCACCATTCCTTCCCCCCTGTCCCATCCCTAATCCTTATCCTCATCCCTTCCAGGTGCTATATAGTCGTAATGGCTTGGCACTACCCCCTGATAGCTCCCTTCCCTTATGTCTAAGTGGTATGTTTTCTTTAATGCAGTTCAGTGACTAATTAAATAAGGAATGAACATTTTTTTATTAAGACACAAGTGTAAAGTGATATAATATGTAGTTCTGCTAACCACAAGTTACCAAAACTATGAACGAAAAAGTCTGCAAATTGGGAGGGTCTCGTGCATAGCATCTTTACAAAACATGTCAGGATATGTAAAACTACATAATATGCTTTAGCTATGTAAAATAAAATATATAAGTGTAATGAAGCACTACTGTGTTATGGGTTTCCTTCTCTTCCCTTTTCTTGCCAATCTCTATATGGAGTACTTCAAAACTGTTCTTCCCACTATTGATATCTCTCTCTCTGACTTCTTGACATTTTTGCTCTATGGCCACTATGACCCTAGTCTTTTCCAGCCTTTCCACTCTTCTCATAACAATTTCACTCCTATGAATTTCAAAGTTGAATGGGAATCTAACTCCCTCCTTCCCTTTCTTGACGTTCATGTTCACAACTGCGTCCTGTTTCTCTCTCTCTCTATTTGCCACAAACCCGCACGTAGTGGTACGTACATTCACTTCTTTTCCTACCATCCTCCTCCTGTTAAGAAAAGTGTTCTCATCTCTCTCCCTCCATGCATCAGTGACCCTCAGTTTCTTGATTCTGAAATTTCTTTTATTTCCAAATCTTTCTCTCACCTTGGATACTCCATACATTTGATCAACTGTGCCTATTCTCAGGCTAAATGTAATTTCTTTCACCTTAAACCTGTTTCCAACACTAGTACCACTGTGCTCTTCTTTCTCTTCATATCTGAACTCAAAAATCTCACTAATACCCTTCGTCCTCTTGACATAAAGCTTGCCTTTTGGCAAACTAATACTCTTTGTAGTAATCTGGTTCACACTGCTCCTCCTGCTTCCAATGCTGCTGGTGTCTACTCTATTTCCTGTTTGTCTTGTCCTCCCAATACTTTGGTGAAACTGACCACACACTGAATGACAGACTTAATTAAGGGACACACAAAAGAAGTGTTAAGTCTGCAAACACAAACAATGCTCTCTTTTGTCATGTTAGGGACTAATCATCCTATAGATTGGTCTTCTTCCAAAATAATCTTTCCTGCCTCTACTCTTCACAGATGCAGTCTTGTTGAATCAGCTCAGATACACACCCTACCCCCAACATGAACCTTAGTCCTGGCTTTGTTGCTGTTGACTCTTCCCTTTCACAGTACTGTACATACTTAAATGCTCTAACATTCTTAACAAATACGATCTGACTTGAGCTTTGACCCTGTTTCTTATTCCTACCTCTTTTCTTATTCTTACCTTACTCTTATTCTTCCATTCATGCTATTCCTAGCTTATTCTTACCTTTCTCTTGCTTGTTCCTCACCTCTCTCTCTCACTCTTACCATATATATTTACCTGTACCTTCCTCTCTTCAGTTACATGACTTGATAATAGTCAAGGATGGCATGAAACATCGTCGTTTCTTCACTTTCTGATGTGTGGTCTGGTAATATCTTCAGCCACATTGTGATTCATTGTCTATATGTATCCAAAAGGCTTTCTGTGTGAACTCCATAAAAGGTTGGCTCAGGAACGAATGAGCCAACCACTTTGGCTGGGCGGTAGAGCGACGGTCTCGCTTTATGCAGGTCGGCGTTCAATCCCCGACTGTCCACAAGTGGTTGGGCACCATTTCTTTCCCACCGTCCCATCCCAAATCCTTATCCTGACCCCTTCCCAGTGCTCTATAGTCGTAATGGCTTGGCGCTGTCTCCTCATAGTTAAATAATAGTAAGGAACGAATGAGCTTAGGAACGGTATTGCAATCGGCCCATCCTCCCTGTCTTGCAATATTTGTGGTTGTATCATAGAAAATGAAGTAAATTTGTTACACAAGACCTTCCCATTTGAAATCCAAACTACTGTCCATTATGATGATGTTCTTTCCAGGTACTCTGTCCACTTGATCTTAATTACTTTTTGTAGTGTCTTTACTACCCCATTTATCTATGATATAGGTCTATAGTGTGGATGTTCATCCAGAGGCACGCATATTTGTATGTTTATATTGTCATGATTAATACCCTATATGTCCACAAGAAATCACTTGTGTATTTAGTTGGAATGTATGAATTGTAACATACCATAAACAAGTCTTGTATGTGCCATAGACTATTGGTGCTCAAGCAAATGAAGTTTAGTTTGTGCTTGAATCTTTGGGTACTAAAGATTTCAACTACTGTACTTTGGCTAGTTGGTGGAGTGATGGCCTTGCTGCTTGCAGGTCCGGGCTTGTTCCCAAAGGTGCAAGTGGTTCAGCACCGAGCCTTTATCCCATCCTCATGTCCCAGCTCCTTGTCATCACTTCTTTCAATGCTTATATCACATTGGCTTAATACTTTCATCCCATAATGACATTCAACTTCATTTGCTATAGTTTGGAGTATTCTTTATCATTCCCCATTTTTTTGTCATTTTTAATATTTCAGCTCATTTACTTTTTTTTAGATGGTGCTGCATGCATGGCGAGCTACAAGACTTATGCATGGGGCAAAAAACAGCCTGCACGTATTTGAGGAAACACCTAACATTTGTTTAGAGGCTTATACTTGACACCTGACTGGGAGCAGGTGAGGTTTCAGGTGTGAACAAAAAGATATATGGATTTTAAACACAGAGTGATGCAAGAGCAGCACGACGAGATTCCATAGAGGCAAAGAAAAATGGGCCCTGTGATTATACAAACCACACCCACACAAACCATTCATACAAACGCACACCCACACAAACACATTCACACAAACACAAACCCCACAAACACAGTAAGATCTGGAGATCTAGGGAAATAATCCAGGACACTGCCTCTAATATGAGGCTACCTGGACCAGAGTGGTCATACAGAAGTGGGGCAGGGGATGAACTTATTCAATCATGAGAGATCGAGGATCAAACGGAGTTCCACCAAGTCCCATTTTAGAACCGGGAAGTGATGAGACACCCAGCCAAGAGACACGGTCATTTCGACCATGCCGGAAGCCACCCACTCCACAATGACCTGATATGGGTGAAGGAAAGATAAGGTGGCCGTGGATGCCAAAACAATCAGTAGTTTCAAAGACTCATATGACAAAGATTATAGGGAAGATTGTACACTGCAAGAGTAGCTCTTATCCCGTAACTATATTTGCCCAATTACACACAAATATACACATACTGTACAATAAAACATGTATAACACATAACTACTTACAACATTTTTCCTGCAGTCACCAAAAATATGCATACTCTCTCTTGCAGGGTGTTAGAAATACAAATGTTTAATTGCATTCTAATCAAAAACTGCTAGAAGTAGTCTAGGTACCTAACTCAAATAGACCAGCTTTGCATGTGGTTACTATATATATGTAATTACTGTATAGTACTGTACTTTACAGCAAAAGCTGCATGGATCACCAAGAAGTAAAAGCAGAATACGCCCTTCGTTGGCCAGTCATCAAGCCAAACGATTTGGGCTAACCAATATTCAATGTTATTTATATTTACTAGTTTAAAATTAAAACATTACTAAACTAAAAAAACATGGTTGCCTACTAGACCAAACAATAATGGCACATGATACAATATAATTATCACTTGTCACGCTACACAAGAAAACTATGAAGATTCAGCACTTAGTTCGTACAACAAGAGGAAACACATGCGTCTTACCCCGTTGCCAACATTAATCAGAGCATATGGTATCCCAGTAGGAGTATCAAAAGCAGGCAAGAAGTTTACGAGCTATGTGTAGAGCACGGTCTCGAAACAGTGGATCACCTGTCAGAGAGTAGACTGACAGAAGGCCCCCACAAATCGAATGTTGGTTTCAAAAACGGACATTTCTGATCTCTGAAATTATTTGCAGGAATTAATTTAAATGCAGAAAAAAACAAGCATGGTAAGGGAAACTAGTCTGTACTAGAGTGCTTTTCATCATAAAATTTTATATACTGCAGTAACATAGAGAATTGAATAATAAACACATAGATAAACTTTGGAAAATACTGTATACCAAACTGAAAAGTAAGGGAGCAATCCTCCCATCAAAATACTTACCAATTGGTTAAAATCAAGGTGGTATTGAATCCAGGCACGCCCTTCGTGAATTCCTCCATTAATCCCATAATATACAGTGTGTCTAATGCATCAACAATTGTAGCCCCCATATCTTGTCTACCAAAGATTCCTGCCGTGTGACCACGCTTACTCACAGGCCGTAATTCA
>WNGS01021324.1:2474153-2485555 GCA_020271785.1 Procambarus virginalis | reverse complement strand
CATCTAATTCTCTTACAATTAGGTGATATGTCTCGCCTTCTGTAGACCAGTGCCAGGATATGTAGAGGATTGTGTCCAATAAAACTTTTGACACCCAATTTTTTGTTAATCTCTCTGTAGGTTTTGCATGTATAATATCATTTCAGACACATCTTCTATAGAATAAATGATTCCCTTTTTTTGATCACTCATAGTTTGCCAATAAAACCCCTAATATAAATATGTATATATTTAGTCCATCATAAATATCAACACCTTGCAGGCGAGGAGTCACAATAACATGGCTACAAGTGATGTTGACAGACCACACACTAGAAGGTGAAGGGGACGACGACGTTTCGCCGTCCGTCGCTGGGACCATTCTCAAGTCCATTGTGAAATGTCCCACGGACGAACGAAACGTCCGTCGTCCCTTCACCTTCTAGGGTGTGGTCTGGTCAACATCAAACAACACTTCATAGGTATCCAGCAACCCTAACTTTACCCTACATTTGTCAGATCATGAAAATAAAAATATGTGAAGATTTACATTTTATATAGTTTCTAAATGTGCTTCATACACACTCCACTATTCAGCAGAAAAAAATGGATAATACTGCTCTCGTACAATCTCGCTCTATTCGCCTACCAACTATTTAACGTAAACATCCAGTGGCAGGTGACGTGATCCACCTCACTTGCCTCACCCAAGGTGTAATATTGACACATTAGCTCCCAGTTTTGCACACAAATCAGGTACGAGCATGGTCCTATGCAAGCATCTAACTACTACATCCATAGAACCATTTTCATGACAATAGTCCATTAACGGCTAGGATACACTATGTAGCTACCAGGAGATATCCATTATCCCAATGCTGCAGCGTGCAGTGGCCAGCAATCATAAATTTACAGCAGGATTAGAAAGATGTCATGATATTTGACCTTTATTAATAGTAACAGGAGACAGCTGACATCCCAGAGAATGTTTATATTTTGAAAATTAAGTAGAAGGCACTTCAAATATTACATTTATGAGATGGGGTTAAAGAACCTGGGGACAGGATATTACAGCTGGGCAAATACATTTAACACATACTAGGACTTTATCCCGTATCTCCGTGCCCTGTGGACCTGATCGGTAAAGGTTCAGTCTCGGACAAAGTAATTATCAGGAAATGCACCAAGCCAGTACGACTGTACTGCCCTTGAAAGGGACACAGGAACAAGGATCTCGAGTCCGAGGACGGAGCGAAGGAATAACACCCGACCACAGACGGGATCAAATGCCCACCTGGTAGAATACAACAGATACGGTACCGTAGATTTAACTCAAAAGCTAAATGCACATACACTCTTTATCTTCCCTCCGTTGTCTGGCAACGGGGTCGGCATCCTCCCCAGCCTGGACCACAGGAGCGACTTCTTGACCTGGCCCCCGCAGGCCGGCCTTCTCAGCCTCCACCCCACTGCCACCCTGCACTCTGGCACTCTCGTCCGACCTGCTCCATATGGGGTCACCTTACTGCCGCCGTGGAACTGACCGTCAGCACCACGGGCTTCTCTATCACTCTCAAGTGCCGCAACTCGTCGTCACTGTTAATTTTCTCCATTAACCTCTGCTTGTCGTCGACAGATGGACGTCTTGTGCTCCACCAGGTTATGGTACACACCGCTCGTGCTTCCTCACGGGCTCCTTCCTCCCTGCTATAGCTTCCCCACCTGCGGCGGGGGGGGGGAAAGGATCAGCTCGGGTCCAGCCTTCTGCATCTGTTTGTACACTTTGTAAACATGGTCCACCCGGGTGCTCAGACCCCCTCGCAAATCTGGCAGGAAAATATAGGCCCTATGCTATAAACACGGAAAGTCAGACACACTCAATCAGTATTAGCACTTTCTCTTTCGATCTGAATATTCTTCTCAGAGCCCAGGGTGCACTGCGTTTGCTATAAAGAGGGATAACACCACCGAAGGCCATTGCTGCAGGCCCGGGCACCGTCATACATCCAGGCGCGCTCTGCCACCACCACGCAGTCCAACATTGTGCAGGTTTGTGCAGTGTTATCAGGTATACGATATTACTGTCCTAGGAACTGTGTTGAGGATTTAAAGGGACCCTTTGAGTATTCAGGGAAATTCTCAGTCACTTAATGGGAGCGAGCAATTTGTTAATTTGCCTAATTATGGGAGAATTAGTGCCAGCTGTCCGCGTAGAGCGACGGTGTCTTATATTAACGTATATTGTCTTGCTGAAGCCACCGGGATCGGGCGATCTTTTGCAACGTTTGCAAGATTAGTGGGGCAGTAATATGAAGATACCTTGATTGTTGCAAAACCGTGTGTCACTACTGTGTGGGCAGAGTAATTAACGAGTTGCAGTAGTCGCAACTGTATGTGGGCAGTGCTATTTTATGTTTTGCATGCCATTATATGTGTGACCTGTGTAACCTTAGGGTTACTTTGTTTCTTGAGTTGTGTGGAGTACTTAAGGATTCAGTGAGTTAATTAGGGGTAATTAACTGGATAAGGGGGTGCACACTTGAAGTTGTTGAATGAGTGAGTGCTGTTATGGGAGAACAGTGTTGAACTTGAGCTTGTGGGAATACGTGTCCGGTGCAATTAATTGTCCGTGTGACAATTAATTGACCACTCTAGCTAATTATGTAATTAGCATTCTCATCATGAATTCACGTAGTGGGAGAGGATCTGTCAGAGTCTGTCAGTGATAGTGCTAACGTCAGTTGCTCGAGACTAACTGCCTTTCAGGGTTGGGGCAATTAGTGGCTCATGATAATTAGTGGAGTAATTAACGTCTGGAGTCTTGAGGACTCAGATGACTCGGTAAAGCGAGGTCATGGGGTTAGCATAATACGTTATATTAATCATATTCTGTCTGGTGACAGTGGATTAAGTTGCACTCATTGTTAATTAGGGTAATTAACTCCTCTTCCGTGAATTCACAGTGTTGATGAGACCTGCTTAGGCAGTGCGGAGTGAGACGTATTTATGTATGATTAATTATCGGTCCTGGTGACAGTTAATTAATTGCTCAAGGCTAATTAGGGTAATTAGCACTCATTAGTAAGTAAACGTAATTAGTGATACACAGACTGTTGAGAAGCCACCCACTTGGGGTAGGCTTAGTTAACGTAACTCAATGGGATGTAATTAGTGGTCCGTTTGACCTTAATTAAGAATTACTCACTGAATACTTGCAAGGAGTCAAGTGTGATGTAATTTAAGAGTTTGAGTTATTGTGACAAGAGGACTTGTGTTAACGTAGAGTACTATCATGTTGTGTCTAGCGTGAGACACTTGTTGTGATTAAAGTAGTACTTGTTGCTGACTGCTGTGATCAGTCAATTTCCATCATTATTCACATAATCAATGTTGCAATTGATTAAGGCAATTTCTTTTGGTTATCGTCTAGTGACGAGGGTAAAGTAACTTAGGGATGAGTGGAGCTGTGTCCCAGAATCCCACCTTGCCTGACTGTGTTCACTTTAGTTGTGATAGGGGGAGTCACTGTTAGACTACCCACCTGATTACGGGGGTCGCTCCTGTTGGACTGGAGGACCTTAAGCTTGTGATTAGAGTAGTGCCACTAGGAAGTCGTGTCACTATTGATTGCTTGCTTGTGTCATCAGTGGACGAATTGTTCAGTTAGTTCATGTTGTCAGCCCGAAGTGTCAGCAGGATGGAGCCTGCTGTCATTTCTCGAGGGGCTGTTGAATAGCTGTGTTGCAAATGCCACTGGTTGGACTGTAACGTAATTAAATCACACGCTGTGGTGTAACTTAGTCTGTGATATTTTTCCTTGAGTTTGCAATATTGCGTCATCAGTGGGCACACCTGTGTTCAGGTTAGTTCAGTATGCAGCCACACAGCAAGGGTTGCTATTTAGCTGTTGGTTATGGTGCCACTGGATGGACATTAACGTAAAGATTAATTTGAGGAAGGGTGCTGGAGTTGCCAGTGAACCCATTAGTTATTGATGTCATTGAAAGGCTACTGATTTGATTGCATTGCAACCGCTATTGCAGGTGTAGACTGCACTGAGGCGTAGAACAGTTAGGAGGTTACTGGAGACGTGTTCCAGAACTCACTGTGTCATTTGTTGTAATTGTGATTATAGATCTGTTAGTTCTTGCTTGCGTGTTGATTCCTCTGTGGGCACGCTTATGTTCGAGTAACGTCATTGACATTCTTTTGTTTTGATGTAGTAGTCTAGTCTCTTGTTATAATAAATTGTTATTTGTTAACAGTCTTTGATGTCAACCTTCAACTATTCTGTACCACTCCCATTGTTCTGATATATATTTGATATTGTTGTTTTAAATCTTTGATATGACGGCTGCGCTCTTGGGAATTCGAATTCCAATTCATAGCGCCACACAACAAATATAAAATTTGATTGTGAGAACCCGTCGGTTACCCTTTATTGGTTTTAACGTCATGTTTAACTAGGAGGAACCAGCGGCCTATTGTGGACAGGTTTTCACCCCTGCTGGTGGAAGCCTGGCGGTTTGCTCCCGCTTCTCCTTTTTCTACTGGACTCATGCTTAACTGCCAAGAGCAGCCTTTAAACTTGTAGTCCACCTCCTAAGGGAGGTAGGCGTAGAGAAAAATCTCACAGCAGTCTTTTACTTGGCTCGTTCACTGGTGCCGCAGTCTTTTACTTGGCTCGTTCACTGGTGCCGCAGTCTTTTACTTGGCTCGTTCACTGGTGCCGCAGTCTTTTACTTGGCTCGTTCACTGGTGCCGCAGTCTTTTACTTGGCTCGTTCACTGGTGCCGCAGTCTTTTACTTGGCTCGTTCACTGGTGCCGCAGTCTTTTACTTGGCTCGTTCACAGGTGCCGCAGTCTTTTACTTGGCTCGTTCACTGGTGCCGCAGTCTTTTACTTGGCTCGTTCACTGGTGCCGCAGTCTTTTACTTGGCTCGTTCGCAGGTGCCGCAGTCTTTTACTTGGCTCGTTCGCAGGTGCCGCAGTCTTTTACTTGGCTCGTTCGCAGGTGCCGCAATCTTTTACTTGGCTCGTTCGCAGGTGCCGCAGTCTTTTACTTGGCTCGTTCGCAGGTGCCGCAGTCTTTTACTTGGCTCGTTCGCAGGTGCCGCAGTCTTTTACTTGGCTCGTTCGCAGGGGCCGTAGTCTTTTACTTGGCTCGTTCAACGCTTAATACCCTAACTTAGCTTATTCAATACCTCAGACTAGCTTGGTTCGTCCAACACCTCACACTTTAATATGGCTCGTTCAGTACCTCCGTTCAACACTTATCTCATACCTCAGCAACCCGGCCTCAGTATATGTTCATTCCATCCAGCGGTCGACCCCAAAGACGCATTCATAAATTTTAACATACTGTTCATTCAAATTAGGAATTTTCTTAAATATAAATTAATATATTAGCATACTATGCGTATTTAGGTATTGGTTAGGTTAGGTGTTTAGGTTCTGTTGGCGATTGTATGTATTTGTAGTACGTGGGTGAAGCATTTACAGCGTTGTGGTTCGAACACAAGTCGTCAGCGAAGCACTTGTTCCAAAAGTGTTCGGACGTCATCAGTTGTAAGTCGTGTGAAACCGTTTTTCATTCATAAACGGGGGTTTGGCGGGTGCATGGAATGGACTTTGGCCTTTGTTTATAAGGACGCTGCCCAAATGCATCATCACGGCACTCTTTGTCCAAAGATGACAAAAGAGTGCTGGGAAGACGGGACACCACGAGCATAACTCTCATCCTGTAACTACACTTAGGTAATTACACACACTCATTCATATATGACCACTACAAATATTTGTATCATTACATTCACAATTGCCTGTATTGCATTAATAATAATAATAATAATAATAATAATAATAATAATAATAATAATAATAATAATAATAATAATAATAATAATAATAATATTACTATTATTATTATTATTAAAGTTGGGATTGAGTTCCCAGGACCTAGATTCAGGAAGCTCCATGTATTTCTTCGTAAGTAGGTTTGCTCGTGTACTGGGACCGGTTAAGTTATTCAACGCCATTATCATTACCGTTATTAGTGTATCCAGTTCGTGTGGTTCCTGACCTTAGCCTGTCTACCCACAACTGCTCGTTCAGGCTCCTGCTGCACCTTTGCCTCCATGCAGTCATAGCCTTTGTTGCCATAGTCACAAACCTCGCCACAAACAGTAATTAATCGTTGCCTCATTTAGATTATTTATATTCTGATGTGAAACATGTTCTGCCTTTACAATTAATTGAAATAATAAATTAACAAATATATAACAAAAGTATTTTTAAAACGTTAAAATATTTTAGATATTAACTTTGTTTTTCTTTGCGTGTTCTGTACTTTTGTTTAAATGTCGAAATTTAGAGAATCACTGAGATCAGTTTATTATAAAAAATATTCCTATAGGCATGATTAATACTTTACAGACGAAACGTTTCTTTCAACAGAATACCTAATGCTATTCTATGTTCTAAAAAAATGGCAAATATAGAAATTGTCCTTGAGAGAAATCTCATTTTTCACCAGAAAGATATAGCAAGTTCAAGGGTTAGTAATCCGTTTATGTAAGTCTGTTCACATGCGCTAGCCTATTCCCTTCAGCTGTTCTATTGAAAGGTTTTTGTACACATATACTATGGCGATATGTTCACTCACGGGATGAGTGATGCTGCCCTGTAAACTCACCCTTCCGTTCAACATGAAAATAAATCATTGTAATCACTATTGAGTATCTAACAAATGAGAAGCCTGTGATATTGTGATTATAAGCCTTTTGAAAATGCTGGCTCCACGTAGCAGGCATTTAAGAACGAGAGTTTCATCATCTTGTATCATCTAGATTCTGCAGACAGGGAGCAAGCAGAGGGTGTGGGAGAGCAGACAGGCAGCAGGAGGGAGGGTGTCTGGACGTAATGAGATGCCTCAGGGCTGTGGTCTGTCACCCGGGCCTTCAATGTATTTATAGACGGGACAGGTCCCAGTGACACTGCAACTTTCGACACATTTTTTTGCGCCTTAATCATATTTAAACGCGTTTCTAATTTAGCAGCTACATTAAAATATATGAAAAGTTAGTTATGTTAAGAGTTGTGAACAAATTAAATCATTTAGAAATCACTCTTCTCACAAATGTACATTCAAAATGAACTACTACCAGAAATTGGGGATATTTAGGCGAATATATCTAGTTTGCTTACTATAAGTAGTGCATATATTGTTCAAGTTTAAATACGTTTATTGAGACAATAAAATACATCTCAAAGGGATAGAGAAGCTTAGGCTATTAGGTGATTGTAGCCTTTACGGGCTACTCATGCCCATGCCACTTCTTGGGTAGCTTAATCTTCATCAATCGATTGTAACCTTTCCACCGCGGCCTGGTTGATGGATGTGGGGTACATGACACTCAAATTCAAATTGTATGTAACTGACTCACTGCAGATGTCAATGGCTTAGCTCAAAGTATATGGGAATGCAAGTGCTTTAACTTATTACTTGACTGTAACCCTTCTGATGCTATGTTAAGATCGTTATTTCGCGCCATGGTTTTTTTTTGTACATATAAGTTAGACTCGCGAAATCTGTTGGTTAGAGTTGGAACACTTTTGGATAGATTATGAGGCTATCTTCAAAAATACGCGAATTAATAGAGTAACTGCAGAGGTCAAGGTACCTCATTATTTTGTTCTGAAGGCTTTATATTTAATTTTTTTATTTGATAAAGCTTTCAAAGTTGGTGCATGTTACGGGCCTGTGGTGATAAATGATAATAATAGTTTGTGATCTACCAGTAACCCAACCACTGTTATATGTTATAGGGCTGAGAGTATACTTACAACTTATATGCTAACACTCCTTCCAGCTGAGGTGGACAAGGCCTGCCGCCCTCCAGGGATAAGTAATCTCAATTCAACCTGTTAAGGTATAACAATCCATTACACACTGGACACACATTATGAACAAGTGGGTGCCACTGTTGGCTTCATTATCACAAAAC
The DNA here is from genome assembly GCA_020271785.1 of Procambarus virginalis. NCBI lineage: Eukaryota > Metazoa > Arthropoda > Malacostraca > Decapoda > Cambaridae > Procambarus > Procambarus virginalis. The sequence goes on along the minus strand of WNGS01021324.1, from coordinate 2,477,570 downwards.
CCCTAGCATAGCCTATTGACATTTACTCTATGAACAGAATCTTCCTTGGATAGACATTAAGACAATTATAATATTCTAGACAAACCCAAAAACTTCTGATGTAAGCACAGTGTAAAGTTCTGCCAAAACCCTACAATACATTAGGTATCCTTTTCAAGCTGACTCCTACTAAACACAAACACTTTGTATTCTGCTTGAAGTTTCATTATTATAGTAATTATACATGTAGAGTGGAGGCCAGTAAATAATGAAAAGAGAGGACTTCACTGCCATATGAATTCCAACAATACACACAATACACCAAGCAGGTCAGCCAGCCAGTTCCCAATTGAAAAACAGTGTCCTCAACCAGCCACTGCCTGCCCAAATCTTATACAGTAACGAATAACTTTACAATTGTATTACCACCACCAAATTTTTACAACTATAGCCTAATATGATATAATCTACTATTTTACAGACTTACATCTCTTAGAACCAGCCAGTAGCTTATATGGTATAAATTCACCATTCTGTACCACCGAACAATAAAATGGAACCCAATATGTTGTAATTAGTATCAAAATTTGCAAACGAATCAAACCTTAATTTGTTCACAGAAACATCAATTTTTTTTATTTTCATTGAGTGTCAACGTCCCTTAAAATTGATTTATAAAACTGGAACTGGAATCGGAAAGCATCAAATTCAAAACTTTTACAACAAGAAAACCGTAACAATATTTATCTATTAGTGAAATATTACTTTCCAAATTATTTCTTTCCCCGTAACTTGTCACCCGAGAAGAGAGTTCAGCCCTAATTTAGACTTGACGCAATTTACTACTTTTTATTCACTCGTATTCTTGAAGATATCCTTACGTACCACTGCTACCTTATTCACTCTTGTGTTGATGATATCCACATAATGCACCCAGAGTCTGCCAGTGCAGACTGCTGATCGCATGCCTCTGTATGACTAACTATCCTGTGTGATGGGGATTTTTTAGCATCACGTAGCTAGCTTTTTGACACACTGTACTCCCCTTCATATAGTCTATCGTAGCTGCACAAATGCAGATCTCCCTAATGTATTAATAAAACAAAATTGACGCAATTTAAGCCTCAAGGTAGACTGGCAGAGGCTACTCTACGCTGTGTGAGTTCAGTAGCCTCTGCCAAATTATATGCACTGCAGCAATCCACACCTGATGCCGGAAGTGCAGTTGTGGCTGGACGCCCTTGCTCAAACCCACACCAATAACTGGCGCTATCACACTCCAACTGGGCTATACTTTATGCTCCGTTGCACTCAGGTGTGTTCATATATTTACCTGATGGCCACTATCTTTCTGGTGGCCTCGACGAGGACAGGAAGCCGACGGCTTGTCGAAGGTCCCCCCCATTTGTCCTGATGATTTTGTTCTGCTGGATTTTGAAACTAAGGAGCTTTTTGGCATTTACGGCTTCGGCGGATCGGCAGTTCCAGAGATTTATAACCCTGTGGGGTGAAAAAGTATCTCCTGTTTTCAATCCTACATTGTGGCTTGTTGAGCTTGAAACCTTGGGAGATGGGGGGCAAAGGGGAGGTAAGGTAATCAGGAGAATGCGCTAAGCCATTACGACAATATAAGCACTTGGAAGGGATATGTGGATAAGGAGTTAGGATAGGACGGAGGAATAGTGCGGTGTTCAATCCCACTTGGACGGTCGGGAATTGATCGCAGACTTGCAAGAATCGAGATGGAGGAGAGGGGTGAGGGGGAGAGACAGACTGTCCCGGGCACCGCCGGCTACCCCTCCTAGTTAGTTATCAGTGACTGTCATCATTTATTACTCTTAAACACTTTGCCTGGCGTACGTGGCGGGCCACCCGCAGCGCACCACACAGTAGGCCGGGCGGTGCTCGTCACTGCACAACCACACTCCAATGTTATACTCTTTTAAAGTTTTCTCACCTCAATTTTCGTGCTACATCGTTAATTTTGGTATCACATTGTTCGCAATTGAATGCTCTAAAGAGACATAGGCATATAAGGGAAAATAGAAGAACATTGCCAATACCATAAGATAAAATACATAAGTCATGTGAAAAAACGGGGTTCTTCATTATTACAGTCGTTATTCATTCCTGAGATTATTTGTTGTACTATATCATTCATTTTAGTGTTGCTTCGTGTTTATAAAAGCAGTAACTAAACATACCTGAGGTCAGACAACCGGAACGGGCACATGTTTTGACCTGAGGGTAGGCCTGGGCAGTCACCAGCTGGGTCAGGAAGACAATGAGGCCTCCCGCGCGCGCGGTCTCATGACGGCACGTGCTATATACAGAGAATGGGAAAACGTTGGCGCGTATTAAAATAAGTCCCATAATAATCGGACAATAAATGGAATTTTTACCAATATTTTAATTGTTGACGGGGTTAACGCCAAGAAGTCCCACACTACGTGTATTGTTTTAATGACTGCGAGAACGTCATCACGAAGCTAATTAATAATTTCCTAGATCAAAATTGTTAGCATGCGCTGGCTTATATGTCTTAAGCCAGGTACATATATGAGAAAATTGTTTATAATTCAGGTTAGAGTCTATATCATACGAGTCTCCTTTTGCTTCCGAATGCCAAATAAAATCAGCAAAGTATATACGATCAAGAGTTGTTTATAACCAATGATTTCCTGTAAGTATTTCTGGAACAATTATATACAACGAACTTTAGCATTAACCCCAAGAGAGAGAGAGAGAGAGAGAGACGGAGAATAATATCCACGGCCTATTCTATCAACAAATACCATGCAGGAGGAAATCTCCTATAATGGCATCATCCAATAAAATCAAGCAAGACAGATTGCATCGCTCAGCTGCGATAGGCTATAAATATCTGGCTGGCAGCAGCCTTGTGGTGTTGAGCTGGACCAAACGTCCGAAATTTGTCGCAAAACCATCGCACACCATACAGTCAACTACGTCACTGAATGGAAATATATATTGTGTGTGCTAAATAATTACAAAACACGTGATTCGGTCATGCATATGTATCCACTTACGAAAATGACTTTTTCGACTATACATCTTCCCTATTATGATTACTTCATCAGCCATAACTGGGAAGAAAGGTTTTATAGATAGATGGAAAACGGAGATAATTGGAGAGTTACTTAATAATATGAAATCAGTGCACTTTAAATTATGATATATGACGAAACTAACACATCATTCACTAAAGCAGCCATATGAAAACAATATATATTTAGATCGAATAAAAAAAACATTTAAGATAAAATAAACTTTGATAGAGGTGGTAGGACATTAAATTGTAAAAATAAAACGAAATATAGGAATAAATAACACAGAAGTGTTTATTAAATTATAACAAATACGCACATGAAGTTTAGACAATTTAAGAACGTTTTCTATAGGCTATTGGAATACATT
>WNGS01021324.1:2385305-2396080 GCA_020271785.1 Procambarus virginalis | reverse complement strand
AAGACCTTTGATGATTATACCTTCTGGTTGGATGAGGCTAGTCTGAGGATAGGTAGGAACCATGAATGAGGAAAGATGTACAGGGTTTCGTAAAGGAGGGAGACGTCAAAGTGCTCAATGAATCCTGATTCTGGGGGTGGGTGGGGTTATATTTGGTCTTGACCACATAGCCATCACAGCCAGGCTGATCCAGTAATTCCAGCAGAAACTTGACCAAGACTCCAGTTCGAAGCCCGTGTGGATGATTGTAGTACTCTCTAGAGTAGTACTGTAGCCTCTTGTAGCAGTACCCTTCTTCCACCCTAGTGGGCGGCGTCTTCCACCCACCCACACCGCCCACCCAGGAGCCTCCACCTGTGAGACCCAGCCTGGAGGCCTCAGAGAGTGGTAGGGGTGTGGTAGCGGTCAGGTGTATACTGTAAGTAGCGGCTGCCAGCTGGTTCCTTGTAGACAGTTTCCGGCGTCTGGAGGAGGGGAGGGAGGCCACTACACCCTACACCCCAGACCTCCCTCCCCAGCCCCCCCTACACCATCACTGGGGGAAGGGTAGAAGAAATAGCCTAAGCTACTCTATTCCTTTGAGATGTATCTTATTGTCTCAATTAACGTACTTAAAACCGTCAATCACTGTTGTCCCCCCCCCCCTGCACCTCTACTCTTCGCTGACTCCCGAATACCCCCCCCTAGACCCCTATTGCCTCACTTCCCCTCCCTCCCTCACTTCCCCCTCCCTCCCTCACTTCCCCCTCCTCCCTCTTCCTCCAAGACACACTGCGGACTCACCTCACATTGACCACGTGATTAGACCAGACACGGATAATCTCCTCCTGGTCGCCTCACCAGCAGCCCTCAGCGCCCCCATCTGGTATATATATATTTAGCCACACCCCCATATCTCCCCCCCACCCACACCTTCCCACGGTATCACCACCTGCAGCGGGACTCAGAGGGGTCTGAACATGTTCACTTGTCCATTGAAGGTTGGTAGAAGGTGGACCCGAAGCGCCGCCGCGACTCTCTCTCTCCCACGAAATTGTGGTTAGGGAATATTTTCTGGCAGCGCGGGTGAAGAGCCCGCTGGGGTCTGCAATGTTGCGTCATTGCGCGTCGCTATTTGATCTTGTTAGTTATTTATGTGATTAGTACCTGGAACTTTGTGGGTGCCTCATACTCCCTCGAGAGTTGCCATTGATTGATGATAGGGCCCAGGTGGTTATCTTGAGATGATTTCGGGGCTTGGCATCCCGCGGCCCGGTCCTCGACAAGGTCTCCTTTTTGTTACACACCCCTAGAAGCAGCCGTAGCGCTGTCTAACTCCCAAATACCTATTTACTGCTAAGAACAGGGGCATCAGGGTGAAAAGAAAGAAACATTTTGCCCATTTGTCTCCGCCTCCACCGGGGTCGACCCGGAACCTCAGGACTACGAATCCGAAGCGCTGTCCACCCAGCTGTCAGGCGCCCTTGAGTCTCTAATTAGCACAGTAACCCTTCGTATAATTCTTTTTTTCATTTATGCAACCACTTGCGAAACCTGTACATCCCGGGGGGTGGCAGAAATGATTGGGCGCGTTTCCTATCACCTAATGCATCTGTTCACCTAGCAGTAAATAGGTGCCCTGGGGTTAGTCAGCTGTTGTGGGCTGTATCCTGTGGGAGGGGGGGGGGAACTCGATATAAGCCTAACATGTACGTATATATACACTGGCTGCCTGTCCCGGTCATAATGCATTATTATTATTATTATTAAATTATCTTTCTTCAATCATGGTGGCTTAGTCAATATTAAATAGTTAACGAGGTTATTTATAAGAATAATTAAATAGTTAACGAGGTTATTTATAAGAATAATTAAATAGTTACGAGGTAGTTATAAACATAACAGTTATTATTAATGACAACCTAAGGTTATTACTGTTCTATATGACTTCTTAGTGCTTCCGTGTAATATACTCTCTAATAAATGTAAGCGAAGGCGCCTGATCGGGGGGAAAGATGTAGAGGTTTCGTAAGGACAAGTATAAATACGAAGAACCTGAAATCCGAAGTAGAACTCTAGAAACCAGTCACGGATAAACGCCTCACGGAACACCACCATTCAGAAACGCTCTCCAGGCAAACCCTAACGACCCTTCACTGGAGCGCCTGGCCATCACAGAGTTTGAAGAGCTCCTCTACGCGACTCTTTTTAAAAAGAGCCGCAACATAATTCCATTAGAGGCCTGCTACGAGTTCCCTGAAGATCTCCCTCTTTACAAACACAAAGTTCTTTTGGTTTGCCCACTACTGACCTTTGTGAAGAGTTGCAGAGGGTTTTATAATGACCCAATGCCCTCAAGAACCCGTATGAGAGGCACTTAAGGCTCTCCCCTTTTTGAAGTACATGACGGTTTGACTGACAGTTGCCTAAAAGATTCCCTCTGATTGGCAAAAAGCGTTCGTAGAGACGTCGTGAAGTCTTCGCCAAACCAGTCACCTAAATGGTCGCCACGGCATCTTCCTGCTGCTTCGAACCCCTTAAGGGCTCAAAGGGCTACTTTCCTAAGAGTTCATCACTCGAGGATCATCAAGGGCTGTGGTGATGACTGCGGAATGCATGTACCAACAGCCTGGTTGATCAGGTCATCTTTCTCTTCTCTCATTAGCTTTAATCTTCTTTCTTTAACCTTTCATTTCTCCTCTCCCACGGCTTCTCTTTTTGTCTACTCTCCCCTTACCCCAGGGGCACCCCTAACTCTACCACAGGGACACCCCTAACTCTACCACAGGGGCCCCCCTAACTCTACCACAGGGACACCCCTAACTCTACCACAGGGACACCCCTAACTCTACCACAGGGACACCCCTAACTCTACCACAGGGGCCCCCCTAACTCTACCACAGGGACACCCCTAACTCTACCACAGGGACACCCCTAACTCTACCACAGAGGCACCTCTAACTCTACCCCAGAGGCACCCCTAACTCTACCACAGGGGCACTCCTAACTCTACCACAGGGACACCCCTAACTCTACCACAGAGGCACCTCTAACTCTACCCAGAGGCACCCCTAACTCTACCACAGGGGCACTCCTAACTCTACCACAGGGGCACCCTAACTCTACCACAGGGACACCCCTAACTCTACCACAGGGACACCCCTAACTCTACCCAGAGGCACCTCTAACTCTACCCCAGAGGCACCCCTAACTCTACCACAGGGGCACTCCTAACTCTACCACAGGGGCACCCCTAACTCTACCACAGGGGCACCCCTAACTCTACCACAGGGGCACCCCTAACTCTACCACAGGGGCACCCCTAACTCTACCACAGGGGCACCCTAACTCTACCACAGGGGCACCCCTAACTCTACCACAGGGGCACCCCTAACTCTACCACAGGGACACCCCTAACTCTACCACAGGGGCACCCCTAACTCTACCACAGGGGCACCCCTAACTCTACCACAGGGGCACCTCTAACTCTACCACAGGGGCACCCCTAACTCTACCACAGGGGCACCCCTAACTCTACCACAGGGGCACCCCTAACTCTACCACAGAAGCACCCCTAACTCTACCACAGGGTCCGTGCTACTGGCTAACTACACAGCCTTACCCAACTGCCAGTTTCAGGCATAATAGGATCTGAGAACCTGGGCGCCTGGGGTAAAGATGCGCTTAAGTTCTTAAAGAAAGTGGGTGACAAACTCATTTGGCAAACTAAAGACTCAAGAGCGGCCAGTTTCCTGTTCCTGCGCCTCGGTGTCGCGATCCAGAGAGGAAATGCTTGCTGTATCTTAGACACGCTCCCCACCTCCGATAGTCTTGAATGAGGTCTTGGAATAATCATTATTATGTGTATGTTTTCTGTAAACTGTAACACAGTGTGATAAAATAAATCATATTGTATTATATATTTAAAAAATAAAATAAAACAGCTTGTTTAGATCCTGCTGTTGCTTGGCCAAGTCTTGCATCTTGCACCTCACTCCAAAGAAAAATCTTTATAAGCAAACACGAATAGACTTCGCGGAGACCCTCTCGGTCAGACCCGGTTGGGTGTGAGTTTATTATTATTAACATCTTTATTGACAAAATTAATTACAATTTTGCCTAATCTGAGGATTTTGATAGTCTGATTAAAGTGAGGATAATGCTAGTAGTCACTGTCACGCAGGACAGAGGGTCATACATAAGACAATAGGTCTAAACTGTAGGGTGAAGCACATATATATCATGGTTACAATCAATGTTTTAATAGATGGATATGTGAAAACAAGTTTCTACTGTGCACTGCCACACAAGGGCAGGGATGGGTTCATAGGTGATGCAGCTTAGGAGTAATATACATAAAAATTGTTCTTCATTCTTTAAAATGGACAAGCAAATTTTGGGTAAATTGTTAGGATGTCGTCCAGAACACCTGAGTCAATAAAATAGTTACACAGTTGGTGGTACAAGAGGCCAGGAGGTCTAAAGTCCTTTACGGTTTCACATTCATCAATGTAGTGTTCTAGTGAGTGCATTAAAGGTTTATCACAGAGTTTACAATCTGAGTATTCTGGTAGTGGCTCAGCCTCACTAACCTGCCAGATGTGTCTATAGCCAAGGCGAATTCGCGCAATGACTACATCACATTGCCTGGTTCGGCTACTATGCCGACCATACAAATACCTATTATTACAAAACTTGTCATAACTTTTAATACTGCAGCTTTCAGGTCTCTGGGCATTTCTTAGTTCTTCTAAATCTGAATTAATTTCTTTAATTTGTATGTTTCTAATAACTGCATTAGATAGTCCAAAGTCATAATCAATGTTTTCTTTCCTGCAAGCCTCATTGGCCAATCGATCTACGAAGTCATGTTTTCCAACTCCAACATGGGATGGGATCCACACAAATTTTATACAAGAGTTATTATCATTGGCAAAGATTACATTCCATTTAATATTACAAGCTACGTCCGATATACATTGCGATGGGTTATTTAAGGACTGCAGAGCACTTTTAGAGTCACAGAAAATAACTCCACCACCATTGAGCTTAAGGTATTCAGTGGCTAGATAAATGCCCACTAGCTCGGTCTGCGTCGTGCTAGCCCAGTTGTTCAGTCTCTGTGTAGTAGACATGATCATTTCATTCCCTTTATACACTGCACATGCACAACCTGTTCTACCAGTGCCTAACTGCACAGAGCCATCAGTAAAGGCATAGGATTCCGTCGGTTTGAGAATGTGAAGATGACTGTCAATAGCTTCTAATGTTATACATCTCAAAATGTCAGTGTTATACATTTGTTTAACACTGATGGGGGTATAATGCAGAGAGACCTCCACATCTTTCGTGAGTGAGTCCTGTCCGCGTAGCCCAAACCCTTCCATTCCTGGCCCGACTCCTGCCCTTTGCCTGTCATCTTCACTATCGACGGCAGTTCCCAGTGTGTTGAAGGGTAACTACGTTTGGTGGGGTAGCTGAATGTGTGTATATTCCTGGCCTAAATGCATATATTATGTCGAGCAAAGAGGGCGCAGGTTCGGTGAGTGACCCACATGTACAGATGGCACCTTAACCAGCGGTGTTTGTGTAGATGATGTGTACTTAGTGCTTGCCTCACACACACACACACACACACACACACACACACACACACACCACACACACCACACACACAACACACACACACACCACACACACACACACACACACACACACACACACACACACACACACGCACACACACACACACAGTTTCAAGTTTAGATATGATAGAGCCCAATAGGCTCAGGAAACTATACACCAGTTGACTGACGGTTGAGAGGCGGGACCAAAGAGCCAGAGCTCAACCCCGCAAGCACAACTAGTGAGTACACACACACACACACACACAACAACACACACACACACACACACACACAACACACACACACACACACACACACACACACACACACACACACACACACACACGGGCTATTCATGCCCATGCCACCTTTTGGGCAGCTTAATCTTTATCAATCTTCTGTAGTTTCATTCATGCTTATCTACTAATGTGTCTATTTTTACGTTCTCAATGTCCCGTTATGCACCATTTACACTCTGATTTCTTCCAATATATCCGTAACTTTAAATAAACAAATCCACAAGGGGCCGTGACGAGGGTTCGAACCTGCGTCCGGGAGCATCCAAGACACTGCCTTAATCCGTAACTTTGTCTGATTGGTTTGGTGGTTGTAAATAATCAGGAAGACCACTGGCCCAATAGGAAACCAAAATAGCCTAGTGAATCACAAGGAGCAATGGCTTATTCACCCGTAGAGGAAGGCAGAAATGCCGAACTGTAATTGCCTGGTTAACCAAGGCTGATGAAGGGGGAGGGTGTGGGAGAGGGGGAGAGAGAGGAACTGGGACAGTGAAGGAGAGACTTAGTGTGTACTCATTGTCTTGTTTACCTACCTGGAGAAGGTTTCGAGAGTTGTTCTACTCACTCATACTCACTCAGGGAGCTGGTCGGCCGAGCGGACAGCATGCTGGACTTGTGATCCTGTGGTCCTGGGTTCGATCCTAGGCGCCGGCGAGAAACAATGGGCAGAGTTTCTTTCACCCCTATGTCCCTGTTACCTAGCAGTAAAATAGGTACCTGGTGTTAGTCAGCTGTCACGGGCTGCTTCCTGGGGGTGGAGGCCTGTTCGAGGACCGGGCCGCGGGGACACTAAAGCCCCGAAATCATCTCAAGATAACCTCAAGATACTCCCCAAGCCTGGCCTGGAGCCAGGCTCCACTTGTGATAACTTGGTCCAACAGGCTGTTGCTGCTTGGAGCGGCCCGCAGGCCCACAAATCCCCAGCTGTCCGCCTCGCCTCTCTCCCTTCCTCTCCCTCTAGTCTTTAGCTCTCCTTCCTGTCTCTTCCACCCCGCCCTCTTCCTCATATCTCTTCCCTACCTCTCTCCTTCCAGTGGTTATCCTGCGCCTCAGACCGTTACTAGTTGGCTGTTTCTGCCTCTTCCCTTTGTCCCAGATATGCCACTTTCTCATTCTCTATTGTCTCTCTTTCTCTCTCCTTTATCCGTGTAATTGTCTTCCTATTGTTTCTCTTTCCTCTCCCATTCGCTCTTCCCTATTGAAAAGGACAGTCCAGTTGGCCCCCAGTAGAACTGGGGGCCAAATATACCATATTTCTTTGTCAAAAATATGTATTTTTGCTCAAATGTTTTTGAACATAACGGTATGAGGACAACGTAAACCTGTCCTCCCGCTTACTTACATTCCCTGGATGATTGACAGACGAGAACTATTATAGATTGATGGCATTATAATGGTATATTGGATGCGTAAACTCTCGCTTGATGTGTTTGTTTGTGTGATGGGCGTTTCGTACCTGTGGACGAGGGGGGGCGTTGTGGTTGTTGTTGTTGTTATAGATTCAGCTACTCGGAACAAGTTCCAAGCAGCACGGGCTATGGTGAGCCCGTAACTTACCTGGCACAGGAGCGGGGCAAGTAGCACGGGCTATGGTGAGCCCGTAGTGGACTTACCTGGCGTTGTGGTGAGTCTGATTGATTAAGATTAAGCCAACCAGGAGGTGGCACGGGCATGAATAGCCCGTATATGGTGAGTCTGTGACCTGTCACAATAAGAGACCGCTTAGGAGGGGTGGAGAGGCGGGGGGTAGGTGAGGTGGTGAGGAGGGGCGTGAAAGTAGGGAAAGAAAGAAGGGGTCCATCCCAGGTTTACGGGATCACCATAGCCCGTGCTACATGGACACTTCGTTCTGAGTAGCTAAATCTAAAAGCAAGCAAGGGGGGGGGGTCCAACAACATCTGCAACAATAATCCTGACGTGGTAACGATGCTACGGTAGACACACATTCATCATCTCATCCATACTCACCATCTCCACCACCATCACCATCTCCACCACCATCACCATCTCCACCACCATCACCATCTCCACCACCATCACCATCTCCACCACCATCACCATCTCCACCACCATCACCATCTCCATCACCATCACCAACACTCCACCCGAACCCATCAACAGGAGAGGAAATTGAAATTGAAATAAGTTTATTGAGGTAAAATACACACAAAGGGATGAGGTAGCTCAAGCTATTCTCACCCCGTTCAGTACATCGTGTTAATACATACATAGACACACATCACAAACAATAAACATATTGCCGGACATTCTGAGAGATAAACATATACATTTCCTCCTTTACACAAGTAGTATGGTATCAGCCGTACACATAAATACTTTTATGACCTAAACAGAAGAGGTGTCGAGGTAGTTGCTGCCACGTGACAAGGGGCGTCCCTCAGGGATTGTTCCTGGTATCATTGTTGTTCCTAATTGATATGAATAATCTACCCAAAGGAATTAGCTCGTAATTGTGAAAGTTTGCAGGATGCCGCAGTAAAGTTAAGCAAGAATTAGAAATCATAGACTTACAGGTAGGCCTTAACAAACTCCAGGAGTGGGCCCACAAATGGCCTCTAGAGTTCAACCTCAACAAGTGTAAGGTAGTGCAGATTAGAAAGGTAAGAGACCAGAGGTGATCTACACTATAAGGTGAGGGGTAACAGGTGTGAGGTGTGTGTTGTGTGTTGTGTTGTGTGTTGTGTTGTGTGTTGTGTTGTGTGTTGTGTGTTGTGTTGTGTGTTGTGTTGTGTGTTGTGTGTTGTGTTGTGTGTTGTGTGTTGTGTTGTGGTGTGTGTGTGTGTGTGTGTGTGTGTGTGTGTGTGTGTGTGTGTGTGTGTGTGTGTGTGTGTGTGTGTGTGTGTGTGTGTGTGTGTGTGTGTGTACTCACCTATTTGTACTCACCTATTTGTGCTTGCGGGGGTTGAGCTTTGGCTCTTTGGTCCCGCCTCTCAACTGTCAATCAACTGGTGTACAGATTCCTGAGCCTACTGGGCTCTATCATATCTACACTTGAAACTGTGTATGGAGTCAGCCTCCACCACATCACTGCCTAATGCATTCCATCCGTTAACTACTCTGACACTGAAAAAGTTCCCCTCACCTATGTGTGTGTGTGTGTGTGTGTGTGTGTGTGTGTGTGTGTGTGTGTGTGTGTGTGTGTGTGTGTGTGTGTGTGTGTATGTGTGTGTGTGTGTGTGTGTGTGTGTGTGTGTGTGTGTGTGTGTGTGTGTGTGTGTGTGTGTGTGTGTGTGGTGTGTGTGTGTGTGAAGATTACTGGGTGTCTGTTGTCTGTGTGGCTTGACACGCAGACCTAGGGTGAGACTATGGTTATGTCTGGAGGTGGTAGTAATGTGTTTCTCTCTCACTCTCTCTTCTCAGTTTCTCTCTCTCTCTTTTCTCTCTCTCTCTCCCCTCCTTCCTCCTCCCACCGGTCTCCTCTCTGTAATGAAAAGAACTGACATCCCGGCTATCATAACTCACACGTTATCCACCATTTCTACAAATTTCTCTCACCTGTACCCGCCTCTTTACTCTCCAACCTGTTCTCCTCCCTTCCCTGTACCCGCCTCTCTCCCACCTGTTCTCCTGTACCCGCCCTCTCCCACCTGTTCTCCTGTACCCGCCCTCTCCCACCTCTCCCGTCACCTCCAAATTTTTATCTTGGTTTTGGATTATGTCGAGTGGATGTCCTTACCATCCATGGTGTTCTTACCGTCCATGGTAAGGACGGTAAGTCCGTTGACACCCTCTGCGTCCGTTGCTCTGTGGACGTCCGTGCGGGGAAGAGGTTATGCAGGAGAGAGAAGGAAGGAGGGGGCGTGTGATGAGCCACACAATTGAATTAAGAACCCGAGGAAGTGAAGAAGCAGATGCCCTCGCAACGGAGACGAGGAAAAAGGAGGAAGCGGTTGAAAGGTGAAATAAAAAACCGGACGCCGAAGACAGGAATAGAGAAGAGCGTAGGGAGAGAAGGGGCGGCGGGGCGAACGGACAAGGGAAGAGAGAGAGAGAGAGATAAAGAAAGAGATAAGGGGGAAAAGATTATAAGGGTGAAATGCATCTAGCGAGGGAGGGCAGATAGCAAATCGTGTTCTGATGGGGAAGATAGTGACATCCACTCTTCTCACATTGACCGCTGCCTTAAGAATGTTCTTGCACGAAGAGCCGGACCAACTGGGCTGTAGTGGGTATGTGGACCTGCGAGCCGCTCCAAGCAACAGCCTATTGGCCCAAGCTCTTACAAGTCAAGCCTGCTTCCAGCCGTGGGGCTTGGGGAGTAGAAGAACTTCCAGAAATCATTCCAGGTAGACAACTCGAACCCTAAACATTTCTTCATCCCTTGATGACGAGGACTGGTGAGGTGGTGGGAGAGAGGCCTCAGATGATGGGAGAGAGACCTCAGATGATGGGAGAGAGACCTCAGATGATGGAAGAGGCCTCAGGTGATGGGAGAGAGACCTCAGGTGATGGGAGAGGCCTCAGATGATGGGAGAGAGACCTCAGATGCTGGGAGAGAGGCCTCAGATGATGGGAGAGAGGCCTCAGGTGATGGGAGAGAGACCTCAGATGCTGGGAGAGAGGCCTCAGATGCTGGGAGAGAGACCTCAGGTGATGGGAGAGGCCTCAGATGATGGGAGAGAGACCTCAGATGCTGGAGAGAGGCCTCAGATGCTGGGAGAGAGGCCTCAGGTGATGGGAGAGAGACCTCTGATGCTGGGAGAGGCCTCAGATGATGGAGAGAGACCTCAGATGCTGGGAGAGAGGCCTCAGATGCTGGGAGAGAGGCCTCAGGTGATGGGAGAGAGACCTCAGATGCTGGGAGAGAGACCTCAGGTGATGGGAGAGAGACCTCAGATGATGGGAGAGA
>WNGS01021324.1:2305675-2331417 GCA_020271785.1 Procambarus virginalis | reverse complement strand
ATGAGCTACGAGGAAAGGCTAAGGGAACTGAACCTCACATCTCTGGAAAACACAGAAGGGTAAGGAGAGACATGATAGCCACCTACAAAATTCTCAGGAAAATTGACAGGATGGACAAAGACAAACTCTTTAGCACGGGAGGAACACACACTAGGGGACACAGGAGGAAACTTAGTACCCAAATGAGCCACAGAGACGTTAGAAAGAATTTTTCAGTGTCAGAGTAGTTAATCAATGGAATGCATTATGAAGTGATGTGGTGGAGGCTGACTCCATACATAGTTTTAAATGTAGATATGATAGAGCCCAGTAGGCTCAGGAATCTGTACACCAGTTGATTGACAGTAGAGAGGCGGGACCAAGAGCCGAAGCTCAACCCAGCAAGCACAACCAGGTGAGTACACACAGACAGATCATCGCAGCCGAGCGGCCAGCGCTCTCGGGTTGTAGTCCTAAGGGCCCGGGTTCGATTCCCGCCCAATGAAGAAACAAATAGGCAGTTTCTTTCACCTGATGCTCTGTTCTCTTAGCAGTAAATAGGTACCTGAGAGTTAGACAGCTGCCACAGGCTGCATCCTGGGGATGTGTGTGTGTGTATGTGTATATGTGAGTGTGTGAGTGTGTGTGTGTGTGTGTATTAGAGAGGAATATATATGTAGAGGTATGAAAGAGGAAAACTTAGATCGAATATTGGGACACTAGACAACCGACAGTTAGAAAGGCGGGGTCCAAGAGCTAACAGCTCGATCCTGTAGGCACAAATAGCAAACAGACATATGCAAAACAACTCGAAGAAAGTTACACAAAATATACACACACACAATTTGAATCACTCAAAAAATATAATAAAAACGAAAGGCACTCAATACTTTCACTCTCTTGCGTGCACTCAATAAATGCTTCTACCCAAAAAAACACTCGAGCCATCCACTCAGAATGCACGTGAAAAAACATACACTCACAGCCAACGTCAGATGCACTTGCAAAGCACTCAAGACGAAGCATAAAACATAATACACATCCATGAGAAAATCATTGACATATACTTGAAGTATTTCAACAACTTTACCGGCGCCTGACGGAAAAGGAAGGGAAGGAATAGGAGGAGAAGGAGGAAAAAGGAGGCAGAGCACGAAGGGGGAAAGAGAAAGAGGGAAGGAATCAGACGAAAGAAAGAAAAGAATTAAGACAGGAGACACCCCCAATCAGTACAACGCCGCTGATACAAACTCTGCACTAAGAAGATCACTCACAAAACAGAATTAATAAACTCAAGAACCAGGCAGTGGGTGAGGATAAGGAAATAAGACACAAATAAAGATGGAATAATTAATATAAACCTACCATTAAAATAATAATGATGAATTGCATTGTCTCTGTATAATCATATATAATACTGCTATTCTAATGGCATTCTAACCATGAACAAATCAAACAAATTCGTAACTCACTAAAGCGAACAAACAAACAAACACAGGTCTACTGATAGTGTAGGGAGAGAAAGTATATATATATATATATATATATATATATTTATATTATAGTTGTGTTTAATTCAGCCAAACAAACTACTTGATAAAACTAATCAAAACGAATAATAAATTTTTCACAACGAAAGCAATCAAAGATTCAGTTAACATCTAAAACAAACAAAACAAACAAACAAACGAACATAAACACAGTGTTTTTTGCTCTTTCTACTTTAGATTCTTTAAATAGTAATTTAAACAAAAAACAAGTGAATAAGTACAAAAATACTGGGAAAAACAACAGAAAAGTGTTGAATTAGAATTTGTTTAATATGCAAGATAAACAGTTGTTTATCAACTAATATTTCGTAGAGAAAACGGTGGAACAGGTTAGTTTAATGAAGTAAGACCCGCATGGGGGGAGAAAAAAATATTATTTTATCGAGAGATGGTTAGGTGACTTCAAGGGTAAGATAATACTCTGAGAAACTTGTTTAAAATATTTTTTTTTCATAGGAGAGCCAATTCATTGTTGACTATACTCACAGAAAAAAAAAATAATGAGTGTGACTCATTTTTGACTGAGTCACACTGAATGAGTGTTATTAATTAACACACCCCAAGTGTGTGTTAATTATTACAGGTATTTTCTTTATTTATGTAATTATTATATTTATAAATAATTATTTGCAATATTATTACTATTTTTAGAAATGGTAGATGTAGAAGTATTAGTCGTTACGAGTAATGGTAGTTAGTAGTCACAGCGGTTAGTTAACTACTGTATTAATAGTTCCAACAGCTGTGGTAATTACAGATGTTAAAAAGTACATGAACAGTGGTGATAGCAGCACATGTACTAATAGTTATACACTCAGGTGTATAAATGGTACTAATAGTAATACACTGAGTTGTGTAAATAGTATTGTATTAATAGAAGAGGCTGTATTAGCACTGAGGGTTGTATAAATAGTGTGATGTATCAAGGAGGGCCACTAACCAAGCATAGTGTGGTGTTACAAGGAGGGCCACTCACCAAGCATAGTGTGGTGTATCAAGGAGGGCCACTCACCAAGCATAGTGTGGTGTTACAAGGAGGGCCACTCACCAAGCATAGTGTGGTGTTACAGGGAGGGCCACTCACCAAGCGTAGTGTGGTGTTACAAGGAGGGCCACTCACCAAGCATAGTGTGGTGTATCAAAGAGGGCCACTCACCAAGCCTAGTGTGGTGTATCAAGGAGGGCCACTCACCAAGCGTAGTGTGGTGTTACAAGGAGGGCCACTCACCAAGCATAGTGTGATGTATCAAGGAGGGCCACTCACCAAGCATAGTGTGGTGTTACAGGGAGGGCCACTCACCAAGCGTAGTGTGGTGTTACAGGGAGGGCCACTCACCAAGCATAGTGTGGTGTTACAGGGAGGGCCACTCACCAAGCATAGTGTGGTGTTACAAGGAGGGCCACTCACCAAGCATAGTGTTACAAGGAGGGCCACTCATCAAGCATAGTGTGGTGTATCAAGGAGGGCCACTCATCAAGCATAGTGTGGTGTTACAAGGAGGGCCACTCATCAAGCATAGTGTGGTGTTACAAGGAGGGCCACTCACCAAGCGTAGTGTGGTGTTAAAAGGAGGGCCACTCACCAAGCATAGTGTGGTGTTACAAGGAGGGCCACTCACCAAGCATAGTGTGGTGTATCAAGGAGGGCCACTCACCAAGTGTAGTGTGGTGTTACAAGGAGGGCCACTCACCAAGCGTAGTGTGGTGTTACAAGGAGGGCCACTCATCAAGCATAGTGTGGTGTTACAAGGAGGGCCACTCACCTAGTGTGGTGTTACAAGGAGGGCCACTCATCAAGCGTAGTGTGGTGTTACAAGGAGGGCCACTCATCAAGCGTAGTGTGGTGTTACAAGGAGGGCCACTCATCAAGCATAGTGTGGTGTTACAAGGAGGGCCACTCACCAAGCGTAGTGTGGTGTATCAAGGAGGGCCACTCATCAAGCGTAGTGTGGTGTTACAAGGAGGGCCACTCATCAAGCGTAGTGTGGTGTTACAAGGAGGGCCACTCATCAAGCATAGTGTGGTGTTACAAGGAGGGCCACTCATCAAGCATAGTGTGGTGTATCAAGGAGGGCCACTCATCAAGCGTAGTGTGGTGTTACAAGGAGGGCCACTCATCAAGCATAGTGTGGTGTTACAAGGAGGGCCACTCACCAAGCGTAGTGTGGTGTTACAAGGAGGGCCACTCACCAAGCCTAGTGTGGTGTTACAAGGAGGGCCACTCACCAAGCCTAGTGTGGTGTTACAAGGAGGGCCACTCATCAAGCATAGTGTGGTGTTACAAGGAGGGCCACTCACCAAGTGTAGTGTGGTGTTACAAGGAGGGCCACTCATCAAGCGTAGTGTGGTGTTACAAGGAGGGCCACTCACCAAGCGTAGTGTGGTGTTACAAGGAGGGCCACTCACCAAGCGTAGTGTGGTGTATCAAGGAGGGCCACTCATCAAGCGTAGTGTGGTGTTACAAGGAGGGCCACTCACCAAGCATAGTGTGGTGTTACAAGGAGGGCCACTCACCAAGCGTAGTGTGGTGTTACAAGGAGGGCCACTCACCAAGCCTAGTGTGGTGTTACAAGGAGGGCCACTCACCAAGCCTAGTGTGGTGTATCAAGGAGGGCCACTCACCAAGCATCTGAGAAAGCAAATATTAGGAGCGAAATATAATAAAAATGAAGAATTAACCTCAAACTCTCTTCACCTTCCTGTCCGTGACAGTCAGGTGACAGAGAAGTGACAGAGGCAAGACGGAAGTGAATGGCAGTTCTAACTTTAAAGCTTTAAAACTTTAACTATGGCACCTTTTACTTTAAAACTTAATTAAGTAAAGGAAAGCAGTTTAAATCCCACGAGGGGTCGCTAAAGCTGGCACTCACTTCCTGAGAGATAGTCAGAACACATATACATTAAGCTGGGACCATGGAAGCTTGGAACAAGGCAGTTCTACAGTTACTAGTGAACCACACACACCACTAAACCACCATCTTTAAATCATATATATATAATCAATAAAATTATCATTAATACTTTATTTTCAAGATAATTCGTATTATTGTTAAAATTGTCGTCTTTCCCCTAGAAGGTAATAGACATTATATACTTACAAATCTATTTCTTTTACCTGGTAATTTCTAGACCTCTTCAGCTGGTAATTCCCATTCCTAGACCTCTTCAGCTGGTAATTCCCATTCCTAGACCTCTTCAGCTGGTAATTCCCATTCCTAGACCTCTTCAGCTTCAGCAATTCCCGTTCCTAAATATGTCCACCTGGCTAATCCCAATTCTAAACTCTTCGCAGGGGAATTCCTATTTTTGGACTAGTTTCCCCTAAAGTTTGGTGTGTATTCTTGGACTAGTTTTCCCTTATAGCTTGGTGTGTATACGAGTGGCTGGAGAGGCCATTGGCACTGCTGGAGCTTCCATGGCCCCGGCACTGACTAACAACAACCACGGTGGCTACATGCACCTAAGTAGTCCTTCCAGGGGGCTATCTGGAGACCTGTACTCATAGCTGCGTTTTCTTTGTTGCGGCGGTGCTGGGGCGTCTGACATTCCGGCCGCTTCGGTGGTGAGGATGTGGTTCCGCGTCAGGTCGTGTCTTCTGTATGGATGCTGTTGTTGCTGCTGCTGCTGTTGCTGCTGTTGGTGGTGGTGGTGGTGCTGCAGAGGCTGCTGCTGCTGCTGTTGTTGGTGATGGTGGTGGTGGTGGTGTTGTTGATGGCCGCTCGTCACGCTAAGGAAAACAAGGGGAGACTGGAAGAGTGAGAAGGAAAACGAGGGGGGGGGGGACTACAAAAAAATAAACATGGTGAGAAATATAAGACACATTTCCAAGCTTCACAACTTGTCCAGCGCATAAGCACAACAGCCTGACATATCAGTGATAAAACCTTTCGAGCAGAAGGTTGAAGTGGAGTCGAAACCCCCCCCCCTCTTTGATTAGTCCCCAGGATGTGTTACATTTGGCCCATGAGGGACAGTGGAGTAATGAATGCGACCTGGATAACAAAAGACGCCAGTTCGAGTCCTCCGCCCTACTCTAAAGGCTTTCGCAAATGTACTAGTTGCTACTTTCTCTTTCTATCGGTATGGGTACTGGATATGGGAGTTAAATATGAATTATGAATATGAATAGTGTATGGTTAAGGGTGAATACTGAACACACTATGAATACTGAATACATGACTATAATTGGTTAATCCGTGTTTTGAACACACATATGGATATCACTATTGGATAAAATTATATATAATTAATACATAATTATTGGATATTAAGAATATTCCAGTATCTTGGATATAAGCGCTTTGGATAAGGATAGTGGGGTGTCTTTTAATATATTTATGGGATAGCAGAACGGGATTTTAAAATTACATAAAAGAATTACCATTTTTGATATTGGATTTCATATTGGATATCAGTACTGGGGGCAAAAAGTACCTTAGATGAGTACTATATGAATTCTGTATATCTGTATATGATATAAGCACTGAATATGAGTATTATACACAAGTTTAGGATGATGATATTGAATATTAGAGACGAGTCTAATCCTTCATCAGGGATGAGGAGGTTTCGGTGGCATATTGGCTTGGGGGACCATTCAAGCGTTTTCCAAATGCGTTACTCACGCATTGGGAAAACTTTGGGTATTCTTTTGAACAGAAGTATTGGATATGCTAAGGTGAATGAAGCCCCTGGCAATCTGGGTTCGACTCCTTCAAGAAAATTACTCGCTACCAGAGAGAATGCGGTTATAGCAAGTTTGAAGAACAAAAAAACAGCTAATTTACGAAACTAATAAGAACGCAGAGAGAGAAGCAGTTCACAAAACCGCCACTGAAGAGTTGTTGTTCAAATGAGCTTGAAAAATAGTTCTCACGAGACCGTTAGAAAACGGTGCGACTGGATTCAAAATTCAAAGTGGCGCCAAGCCTTTAAGGGCCATTCTGAAGCTATACCACACACATGCCCGGCCAACAGGGGGAATATAACAAGCAGCAACAAGCATTGCAATAAAGAATACAAGGACTACAGCAATAGAGAATACAACCACTACAGTAACAGAGAATACAACCACTACAGCAACAGTGAGACAATACAACCACTACAGTAACAGAGTGAGAATACAACCACTACAGTAACAGAGAGACAATACAACCACTACAACAACAAACAGACACACAACCACTACAACAACAAACAGACAATACAACCACTACAACAACAAGAACAAACAAGAAGAACTTCAGCAGCAGAGAGCACACACAACACACACACACACACACACACACACACACACACACACACACACACACACACAAGAGCAGACAAGAAGCACCAAACAGCAGACAGGAAGCAGTAAACAAGCAACAAATTACTACAGCACCAGCTGTATGTAAACAAAACCCAAAGACAATCAACCAGCAATAACAGCTCTATATATACAACAACCAATATATTACTCTATAGTAATAACAACCTCTATAACAACCCCCCTCCCCCCCCGAGGAGCGGATCAACGAACCTGTTTTGAATACATTTTGTTGTTGATATAATTTTTTTCAGGGCATTTGGGCCAGGTTTCGGGAGAAGCGTTTGAAGAGTTCCAGGAAGAAATACATAATTTAGTCATATATGTAGCTGGAATGATTAATTTGTGACTTAAAAAAATTAAAATGTGAATTTTAATTAAAATTTAAAAAATTGAATTAAAAACAAAATGTGAATTGTGTCAAATGTGTCAAAATAAAAACTTTCTTAACTAAGTAGTTTTAAGAATTCTTAAATTCCAGGAAATTAAGGCATTGAAAATTGAAATCATTTCAGGAAATTAAGGTATTGAAAATCTCTAACCATTTTAAGAAATTAAGGCATTAAAAATCTCACACATTTCCAGGAAAATTAAAAGGATTTTAAATTAAAATAGTTACGTTCAGAAATTAGTATGATGAAACTAATAAATTTATCAAGCTTTTTAGGAAACAGGTAGTTAAGACTATCTAAGACTCTCAAGTCTGAGACATTCAATTCACTAAGACATCGGATCATCAAGAACTTACATCTAGGAGAAAGGTTGCAATGCTTTATATTTTTTAAAGCCTTTAGAGGAAACAAATTATGTATTCGAAAAATAAATAAATTATACCAAAGCGTGAAGCATACCATGCAAAACAGCAGTGCAAGCATGAAGACATTCCAAACGACATCATTCCAGAAGTACACGAACCAGCTCCAGCAAATATACATTCCAGCTGAAGACAAGAGCTGTCTCCAGGTGGTGACATTCCATGCATGACCCTAAGACTTATTCAAGGCAGTTTGTCATTCCAACACCAAGACATTCCAGGTAGAAAACCATTCCAGTCAATAACTCATTCCAGGCAGCAGCAAGGCATTCCAGACAGCAGCAAGACATTCCAGGCAGCAGCAAGGCATTCCAGGCAGCAACAAGACATTCCAGGCAGCAGCAAGACATTCCAGGCAGCAACAAGGCATTCCAGGCAGCAGTAAGGCATTCCAGGCAGCAGCAAGACATTCCAGGCAGCAACAAGGCATTCCAGGCAGTAACAAGGCATTCCAGGCAGCAACAAGACATTCCAGGCAGCAGCAAGACATTCCAGGCAGCAACAAGGCATTCCAGGCAGCAGCAAGGCATTCCAGGCAGATTCCAGGCAGCAGCAAGGCATTCCAGGCAGCAACAAAACATTCCAGGCAGTAACAAAACATTCCAGTCAGCAACAAGGCATTGCAGGCAGCAACAACACATTCCAGGCAGCTGTAAGACATTCCAGACAGCAGCAAGACATTCCAGACAGCAGCAAGGCATTCCAGGCAGCAACAAGGCATTCCAGGCGTGCCCTGGGACTCACTGCAGGCTGACGGTCCGGACCCAGGTGGAATCATCTGAGGGTGGAGCCCAGCAACAGGCAAGGAGAGGACCAGCACTCACAGCACTGGTGGAGAGAGGCTGTTAGCAGGGTGTTAAGAGGTTATTAGAAGGATATTAAAGGGGGCTGTTAGGGGCCTGCTGGTGACTGATTAGGGATTGTCTGAGGGCTGTTAAGGGCCGGCTGGTGACTGATTAGGGATTGTCTGAGGGCTGTTAAGGGCCTGCTGGTGATTGATTAAGGTATTGTCCGAAGGCTGTTATAGAGGTCATTAGAAGGATATTAATGGATTGTTAGGACCTATTGGTGGCTGATAGGGATTGTCCGAAGATGACTAAAGGTTAAACAGGAATGGAACATGTGAAGACGCCGTGGACGATAGAGGAACTACTCAAGTTGTTGTGAGGGGAAATCCGGTTGTTAGCGAGCTAGAAATAGGCATTGTTAGAGGCTGCAGGTAGTTAGATAAGGATGCTCAAGGGGGGAGGGATGTTAGTAGGTTCTTAAAAGGGTTGTTAAGACCGTTTTAGATACTGGAGGCTAAGAAACAAGAGATGCACATTACAGGTTAGAACTTGCGTAGGGTGAGATTAGAATTTGACCGACAATAGTTGATTTTGCTTGCAAGTGTAGCTGGTAGATGCTGAAGGACTGAAAGTAGTTAGTTAGTCTGTATTAACAGACAGATGCAAGAGGGCTGCAATTTGAGTGATAAGAACTGTTGTGTGTTAGATGTTAGAAGATGGCAAGCACATGCTAACTGCTAACAAACATATATTTGAGGGCTGCATAATAATCATTAGATGTTAGGGGAAATGTTAACAGTTAACATTAAGGAACTGTTAACTGTTAACAGTTAACAGTTAAGGAAAGCCCAAGGTAACTACCTTTCAATTACCTCAATGTGGTCCCATGTCATACATCTGCAGGTAGATATGTTATCTACCTCCAATGTTGTGGTAGAGGGACAACATCGGAGTAGATGGGTAGACGTTATCTGGTTAAAAGTAGATGTTAGAGAGGCTGTCAACAGACACCTTTAGGACACGTATTAGAAAGACTGTTTGACCTTGTTAGACGGCTCAAGTATGTGATAATAGAGATGCTAATTAGATTTTAGAATGTTGCAAACTGAGCGACGTTTGCAAGCAGATAATAAGGATTAGATGTAGACTCTCGGAGTAGATGCGAAAGTGCTTGGTTGAAGGTAGATATTTGCAGGATTGGATGCATACGTTGTAGGATTGGAAGTAGATGTTGCAGATATATGTGAGAGGGTTGGAAGATGTGGAGGTAGATGTGGGTAGATTGTAAAGCGGATATTGGATAGTTGAACGTACAGTAGATGGTAGATTTGTAATGCCAAGTAGATGTTAGAGAGATACAGGTAGATGTTAGAGAGATACAGGTAGATGTTAGAGATACACGTAGATGTTAGAGAGATACAGGTACGTGTTAGTGTTGCAGGCAGTTATCACTAGAGTAATTAACTTAAATTAGATATCAGAAGACAATTATATGAATTTAGACATTCTAGGACAATTAAGAGTGCATTTAGATGTTAGAAGACAATTAGATGCAGGTAGACAGTATACACTGACATGCATATACACATTACAGGTAATGTTGTATATTTAGACACATGACTGTATAACTGTCTGAAGGGATGACATATATTTAGAAAAATGATTGTGGGATATTTTGAAAGGGAGTTGTATATTTAGGAAACTGATTATAGAATATTTTGAAGGCTATTGGAAAATATTTTTGAGGGCTATTGAAGAACATTTTCAAGATGGGGTTGTGCAATATTTTGAAGAGATATTGCAAGATATTCCGAAAGACTATTAAAGAATATTTTGGAGGGGGGCTGTAGTGTATTTTTGAAGCCGACTAAATAATATTTTGTAGGGTTATTGCAGGACGTTTTAAGGAGTCCCGTAAGGATAATTTGAGAAATGATGGAGGATAGTTTGAAGTGGTGTTGTATGATACATTGAAGAGCGTTTGTAAAACATTTTTGAAGAGCATTGCTTTTTATTAGGGAGGTATAATTTTGATTTTATTAGAGATTATTATTTATATATTTATTTTATTAGAGATTATTATTTATATATTTATTTTATTAGAGATTATTATTTATATTTTTATTTTATTTGAGAGAAATTTTGGCTATTAGTTTTGTTAATATATTTTTTTAGTTTTTTTGTCTAATGGTTTTGTTGTAGGATATTTTTGTTTACCAGGAATAATCAGGATTTATTTCAGTTTGAAGGTGTTGACTGCAAACAACCGAAAGCTAATTATCACCAAAGTAGCAAACAATCAGTACACAATTCGATAGTTAAGCAGTAGATTAGAATTCATATTAACAGTTCGTGCTCTCAGCCATATACAACCCGACAGTCGTTAATCAACCAGGTTGTTCAGACAGGAAAAAAAAAGAGACCAATATGGTGTAATTAACGTGCTAGCAAATGCAAACAACTGAATGGTTATAACACATGCTGAGTATAGCAAACCAATGAATTACTAATTTAACCCAACGAGCTTTTACAACTTGCATATTTATTCAAACAAACAAAATACTGTATTTTATAGACAAGTTTGAAGGCTAGTAAACAACAACATAATCAATGGCAACAAAGCCACAAACAATTAAGAGGTATATTAGTTAATTAAGGCTGCAAATTGTATAAATAACAGATAAGAAAAAACAGAGTCGTTAATTAATACGAGATATAAAAGAAGTCAGTAATCACTATTTTAAACAACTGACGTCAGACTTAAACAACTGACGTCAGGCGTAAACAACTAATGTCAGGATTAACAAAACTGAAGTCAGGATTAGACCACTATGAGTCAGATATGCAAAAGACCAGGATCAGGATCAAGATTAGGATAGGGGATTGGGATCGTTGTTCACTTAAGAGATTAGAATAAGGATGATTAATACTAAAAAAAAATCTACCTATTAAAGAACTAAAAACAAAATAGCAAAAACACGAGGGAGAATCAAAATTATCTCCACACACTTGGGAACAAACACAAACAAAAGACTTACAAGAAAACTTCCAACTAACAAAGAAAAAAATTACAGTGCGAATGGGGGACATTTTTTTTTTGCGTAAATTGGAAATAATATTAAGTTTAAAGAGGGGGAACAAACTCAATTCAAATGGAAACAAAAGTTCAGTGCAACAAATGAAAAAAAAATTCACTCACTTTCGACAAAAAAAAAACAGTTTACACTTTGAAAAGCTAGTTTAAGGGGGAGGGGGAAAATAAGCCAGGTAAACTGTCAACAACCAGTTAAACTGGGAAAAAATGTCATTCAACGAAAAAATAATTTAAACTGCGGAAAAAAATCTGTTAAACTGAAAAAAATGATCAGTGGAGCTGTGAACAAGTAGGTTAAATTTGGCCAAAAATCAGTTCATACGAATTTAATGGGCCAGCCAGAGGTTTAGGGCCCACACAGGAATTTCTCTGCAAAAAAAAAAGTTCATATGGAAAAAAAATTATGAAGAAAAAAAAAGGGGACCAGTTCAAAGAGAAAAAAAGTTCTCTTTAACATATTATACTAACTGTCAGCTTAGCTATAAATCATTAATAGGCAGCTTGACCCACACAGATCAGTTCAACGGAAACACATTTCAGTACAATATAATAAAATGAATCATAAAAAAAAGAATCAACGTTTAAAAAGAATCAAATAAATCATAAAGCGGCCACTTTTTAACCCCCCAACGTTTTCCTCTATTTAAAAAACAAAGAAAAATTAATAAAAAAGAATTAATATTAAGATCACAGAAAATAACACTAACAAGACACCTAAAAATATATATATTTATGTGACGCTGTTTATCCGGTTACCAAAGTCAGTGCAACAAGGGTACAAGTAACAGTAACAAAGGAGAGAACAAGACAAAACTGTTCTGCTCAACAGAGAACCATTTTGCATGACAGATGTCAGACCAGACAACCAACAACAACAGCAACAATGACAGCCAAAACAAATAACAAAAAGTATTCATAATTCAAAATGGCAAGACCGTTCATTGCTAGACTATTCATGTTTTATTTATTATTATCATTATTCAATTTTGGGACCTGATTACAAGATTTCAGAACTAAAGTATAAAGAACTGACTGCCGTCCACTCATGTTACAAAAAAAGAATTTTGAATACAGCTGAAAGTGTTTACAAGAAAATGGCGCCAAAGCGGCAGCAGGCGACGGCATGCTGCACGAAGCACAATAATTTAAGCTTCTAGACCCACCACAAAAGCGTAAAAAATCGTCTTTAAGACTCAGAAAAAGAGTAAAAAAGATTTAAAAAGATGTATTCAAACTGAATATCACGTATCCGGAGGTCAATATGTCACCCGTATGGCAAAAATACAAAAAAATATTTAAATAAATGCAAAAATTGCTAAAAAAAAAATGGGAGAAAATTGGATATTTAATTGATCCATTCAATATAACAGTGACTTAAAAGACTCCAAACTGAATGATTATAATAGTGGCAATGTTATACAAGAACAAACAAATACAGACAAAGACAAATACTATTTACATACACGAGTATATATTCTACACATATCTACACACACATTTGTGAAGAGGGTAAAAAAAAAAAAAAAAAAAAAAAAAAAAAAAAATGTACACGGCAAAAAAAATTAATAAATCTCCAACACATCTTGGAGCCCAAAGTGGCTATATATATATATATATATATATATATATATATATATATATATATATATATATATATATATATATATATATATATATATATATATATATATATGCGGAAAATCCACAGAGAAAATGAAAGGAGGTAACGTTTCGACTTTGTTAAAGCCTTTGTCAAACCAGACTGACCTGGTTTGACAAAGGCTTTAACAAAGTCGAAACGTTACCTCCTTTCATTTTTCTCTGTGGATTTTCCGCATAAAATGATCAGTGTTTTGTGATCGTCAATTGCATATATATATATATATATATATATATATATATATATATATATATATATATATATATATATATATATATATATATATGTCGTACCTAGTAGCCAGAACGCACTTCTCGGCCTACTATGCAAGGCCCGATTTGCCTAATAAGCCAAGTTTTCCTGAATTAATATATTTCTCTAACTTTTTTCTTATGAAATGATACAGCTACCCATTTCATTATGTATGATGTCAATTTTTTTTATTGGAGTTAAAATTAACGTAAATATATGATCGAACCTAACCAACCCTACCTAACCTAACCTAACCTATCTTTATAGGTTAGGTTAAGTTAGGTAGCCGAAAAAGTTAGGTTAGGTTAGGTTAGGTAGATTAGGTAGTCGAAAAACAATTAATTCACGAAAACTTGGCTTATTAGGCAAATCGAGCATTGCATAGTAGGCTGAGAAGTGCATTCTGGCTGCTAGGTACGACATACATATATATATATATATATATATATATATATATATATATATATATATATATATATATATATATATGTCGTACCTAGTAGCCAGAACTCACTTTTTGGCCTACTATGCAAGCCCCGATTTGCCAAATAAGCCAAGTTTTCCTGAATTAATATATTTTCTCTAATTTTTTTCTTATGAAAAGATAAAGCTACCCATTTCATTATGTATGAGGTCAATTTTTTTTCATTGGAGTTAAAATTAACGTAGATATATGACCGAACCTAACCAACCCTACCTAACCTAACCTAACCTATCTTTATAGATTAGGTTAAGTTAGGTAGCCGAACAAGTTAGGTTAGGTTAGGCTAGGTAGGTTAGGTAGTCGAAAAACAATTAATTCATGAAAACTTAGCCTATTACGCAAATCGGGCCTTGCATAGTAGGCTGACAAGTGCGTTCTGGCTACTAGGTACGACATATATATATATATATATATATATATATATATATATATATATATATATATATATATACATATATATATATATATATGTGTCGTACCTAGTAGCCAGAACGCACTTCTCAGCCTACTATGCAAGGCCAGATTTGCCTAATAATCCAAGTTTTCATGAATTAATTGTTTTTCGACTACCTAACCTACCTAACCTAACCTAACCTAACTTTTTCGGCTACCTAACCTAACCTAACCTATAAAGATAGGTTAGGTTAGGTAGGGTTGGTTAGGTTCGGTCATATATCTACGTTATTTTTAACTCCAATAAAATAAAATTGACCTCATACGCAATGAAATGGGTAGGTTTATCATTTCATAAAAAAAAAATTAGAGAAAATATATTAATTCAGGAAAACTTGGCTTATTAGGCAAATCAGGCCTTGCATAGTAGGCTGAGAAATGCATTCTGGCTACTAGGTACGACATATATATATATATATATATATATATATATATATATATATATATATATATATATATATATATATATTGATATTCTTAATACAGTTAGGTAGTAAAGATAACATTAAATATAATAATATTGCCCAACTAATCATGCCTTTTTTGAAGTCACTGATTCATCTCGTTTGTGATTGGCTGCCCAGGTGATGCACGCAAGCATTCTTGAGGACCAAAGCTGACGCTCATTGGCTACTACTGCAAGTAGGAGGAGCCTACACCTGTCTCCTTCAACCCCATTGGCCACAACACAAGACAAAAACACACACTCAACAAACTCAAAAAGACACAAATACATTACGGCACATTACAAGACAAACAAACAAACGAAGATCAAATGAAATCGAATATAATTTAAGGATATGCAAAGTTAACAGGAAAAATAACACTAGTCTGACCACAACAGTTGAATGGTTCCTAAAGTGTTTTGGGCTTACCTGAAGCGTTCTAAGACGTACGGCGGTATTTCAATGTATTAAAGTAGGAAAGGAACAGTGTTTCTAGTATATAACCAGTCACTGTCATCTCCTCACCTTATACGGGATCACCATAGCCCGTGCTACATGGGCATTTCCTTATGAGTAGCTATTTCTAAAACAACAACAACAACATCTCCTGGCCCACAGCTGAAATTGATACCCCGTCACTGGGTATCAGTAACGCCAACCACCATAAATAACTAACCCCTGAGGCGGGACCAAAGAGCCAGAGCTCAACCCCCGCAAGCACAAATAGGTGAGTAGGTGAGTACTTATAATATAAACTAATAACCTGATATATTCCTTGGAAGATGTTTTAACATTTTTTGCTTTCCAGCGTGACGCTGATGTTTCTTAAACGTGTTGACCAGACCACACACTAGAAGGTGAAGGGACGACGACGTTTTGGTCCGTCCTGGATCATTCCATAATGGTCCAGGACGGACCGAAACGTCGTCGTCCCTTCACCTTCTAGTGTGTGGTCTGGTCAACATTCTTCAGCCACGTTATTGTGACTCATCGCCTTCTTAAACATGACTAATGCCTCCTAATTTTTGTTTACCCTGCTGTATGATCTATAATACAACGCCTGCAGTGTGTATAACTTAATACAACATTCCCAGTTCGACTCCAGTCTCACCTTTCCAGCTGTTTCTTCACGAAAGCTTTCCATTACCTACCAGCCCTTTTTTTCCCAAATATTAAATAAACACATACCATTTCCAGGATTTTTATTTCTGATGTTACCTCCTGACCTGGATTTTTCAAGTTGAATCGTCCTTACAACTCTAAATCCAAGTGAGTTACCCTACTACTACTACCTCGATGCTCCCTTCCCCTCTGCCTGCCTTGCCCTAACCTCTCGAAGAGGGGCCGGAAATGCTTTCTTACCTTCCTGTTTGGAGATGCTGTTTTTTGAGCGAGGGTTTGACGCCATTAGCCTCCAGTTCCTTCTCGAGGTGTTTGATCCTCATCCTGGCCATGTCCAGTTCGTGTTTGACCTTCCAGATGTGGGTGTCGCACAGCGGGTCTCGGCACCGATGGCGGCGGAGCTTGTCTGTCGCTTCGTATACCGCCCCTCGGAAGGTGAGAGACTTCCCCATGCTCTGAGGGAAAGATGGCGAGGGGGAGAGATTAGTGGTGAGTGGGAAGGGAGTGTGTTGAGGGGGAAGAAGAGGGGAGAGAGGGTGGTGTTGCAGGTGTTGGAGAGGGGAAAGGAGTGTGTTGGTGGTGTGGAACTGGAATTCATTGTTATGGGTGGAGGGAGGGAGGGAGTTTTTAGGAGAAACTGCCAAGCCATTACGACTATTTAGCTGTCATGGGGTGGAGTTCAATTGTGCGTTGGGGATAATGAGGAGAGAGAGAGAGAGAGAGAGAGAGAGAGAGAGAGAGAGAGAGAGAGAGAGAGAGAGAGAGAGAGAGAGAGAGGAGAGAGAGAGAGAGGGGGGGGGAATGTAACAGGGTGGAATGGGACAAAGAGAGGGAGGAGGGGGGGGGGGTAAAACACTGAGGACATAAACAAAATTCTGAAATTATTAAAAAAAAACAATCAACAGTGCACGCAAAAGTCCCCTGTCACACACCACACACACACACACACAAGTTAATACCAACAAAAGCTGTATTACCAAAACGGAAGAATGCAGGAGTATGAGAAAAAATCAGTAGGAGCCGTGACAAGGATTCGAACCTATACTCTAGGGGGGCTCCCAAGCACACACACACCCTTAGACCACTAAGCCACGACATGGTCAAAAAAGGACCCCCAACCACAGACACGAAGTTAGTGTAGGGAACACCACACTAGAAAAGTCGACGGAGATGAGCGAAAACTCAATGACGTTTTAAAGTAAAAAAAAGGAAGAAGAGGGGAAACTTTTTCGCTTTAGTGAGCAACCAATCAGTGCTCCTCATAGCAGTGCTTCCCTATCAGTGTCCATACCTTCCAACTAAGGCAAGATAGACTGGAAAACAACAGGTATAGATGGAACAATGACACGGAAAACTGAACTACTGGAGGCAGCAACCAGAAACTTCCTAAACCATCCCGATGGTGATCCTCTTTTAGAATTTGTTTGCAAGATGACCAGCCGTAACTGGGCACAGTGAGACGGATATTAAGTAGGGTAGTTCGTCGCTGACTACCGACTACTTAAGGGTAGTTANTAATGTAAAATCTATTGAAATCAGCATTTCTCTAATTATCCAATTCCCTTATTGGGTTTCTGTCACTTTGGTTTGGCGTTTCTTATAAATAACTCGCATAGGCTTCACTTACATTATCATTATATTGTTTTTAAATTACATTGAGCAGGGTAAAGGTTAATACTTCAATATATTCGTATAACAGCATATATAATATATAAATTATATATATATATATACATGCTGGTTATGGATGTAGTCCAAATGAACTTCTTTCTTAAATTTTGAAATTCAAGTCGTTAAGAAATGAGGTACAATCATGTATATTTGAAGATCTAATGGCCAAAGCTCAACTTCACAGTTCAATCAGTCATGTACATAGATCTGTATAGCAAATACACACAAATTCATACACATACAGGAACGCAAAAAAAAGATAAAAGGATCCTTTCCATTAAATATTAATAATACTTCTATTAGGCTTGCAGAACACATTGGCAGCCATCTTGAATACGTGGATGTTAAACACCTTTTAACTTTGCTAGGCTTGCTTTTCTTCACTTTTCTGTGGATTTGCCACATTTCACTCTAAAGAATTTTTTTTGTACAACCGCTGGACTGAACACGAAGCCTTTGTGCGCATAAAAACGGACATGGCCATTCGAATTTGAGGCTTTGTTTTGTAGTTTGCTAACAGTAACGGCGCGTGCGCAGGCTGCTTTCAGAATTCGAGGGGAGGAGGGGGAAAATATTAGGGGTATGCGCCCTTGGCCCTCTAGACCAATCCTGGGTACCATGAGTTAAGGCCGTCCATTATGCGCCTAGACCATCATCACAGGTATATACGCAGGGATTCGGAACCGGTGCGCGGAAGAAAGATCACATGCGCACTAAAACACACACACGAATATTTATATACCCCTTCTCTCCCTCCTAATTTGGGGCTGAAGGGGGGGGGGGGCCATGGCAAGGTGGACGGCAACACCAGAGCGCACTATATACCCTTCCACCCTACATACAAAATATATACCGAAACAATGTTTCATGCGTGGGGAGACTATTTGTGCGCGGGAAGGGACGTAATTTGTGCGCATGCGCCTTCGCGGTACATAAACAGCTGGCGTGCCCAGGTCGACCACCAGTGTGCGTAAGGCAAAGCGAGGAGGAGGTTGTGTGTCTGTCTGTCCCGAGACCTGTCGTCTACAGCACCGTCTCAATCTCAGCTATTTCAGTTGAAATTGGCCTGAAAGGGAAAGGAAATTTGAGGTTATTTCAAATGATATTTAGAGAATATTTACATCTAAAATATTTTGTTAAGCATTAGGCATTAAAACTTTCGAAAAATGTTCATACCGAGTAACGTCAAAATGCAATTATCCAATTTACAAAAATGACCGAGAAGTAGGAATTAAAAAGAGAACTTTGCTAAGATTTTATTAAAAAGTAAATGCTTGAATATATAAAACGAAATGAAGGTGCATTTCTAAAGTCAGTTAAAATTTTGTGATCCGTGATTGGCGAAAACAAATCAAAATAAATTTCAAATTTAGCCAATAACGTTGCAGAAAGCCTAATCCAAAAGAGACTCACTCGTCATTGGCCACAGACCTCACGAAAACAGCGAATCAGAAACCTTTAATTACGAATCTGAGAAATGCAGGCTTGTGAATGGCTAAAAACCATTCCGGAACTGTGTCACCACCAATTACAGACGAGGATTACGAAAATGACAGCAAAATGCGATATATTAAGGGTATATATATATATATGCTGATATATGACGAGGCATGAGAGATGTTGTATATTGTTCTAGCTCCGGGTCGAGTTATGACCACGACTGTAAACATCAGGGGAAGTTAAACGGGTCAACGGTTGTTATTCAAACCTTTAGTTTGAATTATTCAAAACATCAGGGGCAGTTAAAGACGGGTCAACAGTTATTATTCAAACCTTTAGTTTGAATTATTCACTATGTTTACACGTTTGTGTGTACGGAATATGAAGGGAAAAAAGCTATATCAATGATTCTGGCACAAATTTTCTCTATATTTATATAATCTTCACAGGGGGAAAGAAAAGGAAGTTGAAAAATCAGAACTCCAAAGTTCATTTTAAAAGTTGATTAGGTCTAATGTGTGTTTCTTAAGAATGTGTTTTCCCCCCCAACCTCTCAACATCGTCGAAGGCATAGGTGACTCTATATGTATTGTTACATGTATATATACAAATATGTAACTTTATACATATGTTACACATGCGTTGTTACATATATTGTGTTTCTTGTATCAATCTATCTATATTAACACACTCATTCTGCCTCCGAAGATGTTGAAGGGAGCTTTGGTGAAACGCATCCTTCGACGACACAAGTCCATACAGTTTTAAGATAAACTTTTGAGTTGATTTTTCAACTTCGTTCCCAAGTGAGCCAGAATAGAAATGTTCTTTAATGCTAATGACACACACACTGGGAGTTGATATCACACCGAACCTGTCCCCAGAGGCCCATATCAAAAGAATATCATCAGCGGCATATGCTAGACTGGCCAACATAAGAACTGCCTTTAGAATCTTGTGTAAGGAATCGTTCCGAACCCTGTATACCACTTATGTCAGACCAATCCTGGAGTATGCAGCTTCAGCCTGGAGTCCATACCTAGTTAAACACAAGACAAAGTTAGAGAAGATTTAGAGGTATGCCATCAGACTGGTCCCGGAACTGAGAGGAATGAGCTACGAGGAAAGGCTAAGGGAACTGAACCTCACATCTCTGGAAAACAGAAGGGTAAGGAGAGACATGATAGCCACCTACAAAATTCTCAGGAAAATTGACAGGATGGACAAAGACAAACTCTTTAGCACGGGAGGAACACGCACTAGGGGACACAGGAGGAAACTTAGTACCCAAATGAGCCACAGAGACGTTAGAAAGAATTTTTCAGTGTCAGAGTAGTTAATCAATGGAATGCATTATGAAGTGATGTGGTGGAGGCTGACTCCATACATAGTTTTAAATGTAGATATGATAGAGCCCAGTAGGCTCAGGAATCTGTACACCAGTTGATTGACAGTAGAGAGGCGGGACCAAAGAGCCGAAGCTCAACCCCAGCAAGCACAACCAGGTGAGTACACACAGACAGATCATCGCAGCCGAGCGGCCAGCGCTCTCGGGTTGTAGTCCTAAGGGCCCGGGTTCGATTCCCGCCCAATGAAGAAACAAATAGGCAGTTTCTTTCACCTGATGCTCTGTTCTCTTAGCAGTAAATAGGTACCTGAGAGTTAGACAGCTGCCACAGGCTGCATCCTGGGGATGTGTGTGTGTGTATGTGTATATGTGAGTGTGTGAGTGTGTGTGTGTGTGTATTAGAGAGGAATATATATGTAGTAGGTATGAAAGAGGAAAACTTAGATCGAATATTGGGACACTAGACAACCGACAGTTAGAAAGGCGGGGTCCAAGAGCTAACAGCTCGATCCTGTAGGCACAAATAGCAAACAGACATATGCAAAACAACTCGAAGAAAGTTACACAAAATATACACACACACAATTTGAACTCACTCAAAAAATATAATAAAAACGAAAGGCACTCAATACTTTCACTCTCTTGCGTGCACTCAATAAATGCTTCAACCCAAAAAAACACTCGAGCCATCCACTCAGAATGCACGTGAAAAAACATACACTCACAGCCAACGTCAGATGCACTTGCAAAGCATCAAGACGAAGCATAAAACATAATACACATCCATGAGAAAATCATTGACATATACTTGAAGTATTTCAACAACTTTACCGGCGCCTGACGGAAAAGGAAGGGAAGGAATAGGAATAGGAGGAGAAGGAGGAAAAAGGAGGCAGAGCACGAAGGGGGAAAGAGAAAGAGGGAAGGAATCAGACGAAAGAAAGAAAAGAATTAAGACAGGAGACACCCCCAATCAGTACAACGCCGCTGATACAAACTCTGCACTAAGAAGATCACTCACAAAACAGAATTAATAAACTCAAGAACCAGGCAGTGGGTGAGGATAAGGAAATAAGACACAAATAAAGATGGAATAATTAATATAAACCTACCATTAAAATAATAATGATGAATTTGCATTGTCTCTGTATAATCATATATAATACTGCTATTCTAATGGCATTCTAACCATGAACAAATCAAACAAATTCGTAACTCACTAAAGCGAACAAACAAACAAACACAGGTCTACTGATAGTGTAGGGAGAGAAAGTATATATATATATATATATATATATATATATATATATATATATATATATATATATATATATATATATATATATATATATATTTATATATATTTATATTATAGTTGTGTTTTAATTCAGCCAAACAAACTACTTGATAAAACTAATCAAAACGAATAATAATTTTTCACAACGAAAGCAATCAAAGATTCAGTTAACATCTAAAACAAACAAAACAAACAAACAAACGAACATAAACACAGTGTTTTTTGCTCTTTCTACTTTAGATTCTTTAAATAGTAATTTAAACAAAAAACAAGTGAATAAGTACAAAAATACTGGGAAAAACAACAGAAAAGTGTTGAATTAGAATTTGTTTAATATGCAAGATAAACAGTTGTTTATCAACTAATATTTCGTAGAGAAAATGATGGAACAGGTTAGTTTAATGAAGTAAGACCCGCATGGGGGGAGAAAAAAATATTATTTTATCGAGAGATGGTTAGGTGACTTCAAGGGTAAGATAATACTCTGAGAAATTGTTTAAAATATTTTTTTTTCATAGGAGAGCCAATTCATTGTTGACTATACTCACAGAAAAAAAAATAATGAGTGTGACTCATTTTTGACTGAGTCACACTGAATGAGTGTTATTAATTATCACACCCCAAGTGTGTGTTAATTAATACAGGTATTTTCTTTATTTATGTAATTATTATATTTATAAATAATTATTTGCAATATTATTACTATTTTTAGAAATGGTAGATGTAGAAGTATTAGTCGTTACGAGTAATGGTAGTTAGTAGTCACAGCGGTTAGTTAACTACTGTATTAATAGTTCCAACAGCTGTAGTTAGTTAACTACTGTATTAATAGTTCCAACAGCTGTAGTTATTACAGATGTTAAAAAGTACATGAACAGTGGTGATAGCAGCACATGTACTAATAGTTATACACTCAGGTGTATAAATGGTACTAATAGTAATACACTGAGTTGTGTAAATAGTATTGTATTAATAGAAGAGGCTGTATTAGCACTGAGGGTTGTATAAATAGTGTGATGTATCAAGGAAGGCCACTCACCAAGCATAGTGTGGTGTTACAGGGAGGGCCACTCACCAAGCATAGTGTGGTGTTACAGGGAGGGCCACTCACCAAGCGTAGTGTGGTGTTACAGGGAGGGCCACTCACCAAGCGTAGTGTGGTGTTACAGGGAGGGCCACTCACCAAGCGTAGTGTGGTGTTACAGGGAGGGCCACTCACCAAGCGTAGTGTGGTGTTACAGGGAGGGCCACTCACAAGCGTAGTGTGGTGTTACAGGGAGGGCCACTCACCAAGCGTAGTGTGGTGTTACAGGGAGGGCCACTCACCAAGCATAGTGTGGTGTTACAGGGAGGGCCACTCACCAAGCATAGTGTGGTGTTACAGGGAGGGCCACTCACCAAGCATAGTGTGGTGTTACAGGGAGGGCCACTCACCAAGCATAGTGTGGTGTTACAGGGAGGGCCACTCACCAAGCATAGTGTGGTGTTACAGGGAGGGCCACTCACCACTCATCAAGCCTAGTGTGGTGTTACAAGGAGGGCCACTCACCAAGCCTAGTGTGGTGTTACAAGGAGGGCCACTCACCAAGCCTAGTGTGGTGTTACAAGGAGGGCCACTCACCAAGTGTAGTGTGGTGTTACAGGGAGGGCCACTCATCAAGCGTAGTGTGGTGTTACAGGGAGGGCCACTCACCAAGCCTAGTGTGGTGTTACAAGGAGGGCCACTCACCAAGCCTAGTGTGGTGTTACAAGGAGGGCCACTCACCAAGCCTAGTGTGGTGTTACAAGGAGGGCCACTCACCAAGTGTAGTGTGGTGTTACAGGGAGGGCCACTCATCAAGCGTAGTGTGGTGTTACAAGAAGGGCCACTCACCAAGTGTAGTGTGGTGTTACAAGGAGGGCCACTCACCAAGCGTAGTGTTGTGTTACAAGGAGGGCCACTCACCAAGCGTAGTGTGGTGTTACAAGGAGGGCCACTCACCAAGCCTAGTGTGGTGTTACAAGGAGGGCCACTCACCAAGCCTAGTGTGGTGTATCAAGGAGGGCCACTCACCAAGCCTAGTGTGATGTATCAAGGAGGGCCACTCACCAAGCATCTGAGAAAGCAAATATTAGGAGCGAAATATAATAAAAACGAAGAATTAACCTCAAACTCTCTTCACTTTCCTGTCCGTGACAGTCAGGTGACAGAGAAGTGACAGAGGCAAGACGGAAGTGAATGGCAGTTCTAACTTTAAAGCTTTAAAACTTAACTATGGCACCTTTTACTTTAAAACTTAATTAAGTAAAGGAAAGCAGTTTTAAATCCCACGAGGGGTCGCTAAAGCTGGCACTCACTTCCTGAGAGATGGTCAGAACACATATACATTAAGCTGGGACCATGGAAGCTTGGAACAAGGCAGTTCTACAGTTACTAGTGAACCACACACACCACTAAACCACCATCTTTAAATCATATATATATAATCAATAAAATTATCATTAATACTTTATTTTCAAGATAATTCGTATTATTGTTAAAATTGTCGTCTTTCCCCTAGAAGGTAATAGACATTATATACTTACAAATCTATTACTTTTACCTGGTAATTTCTAGACCTCTTCAGCTGGTAATTCCCATTCCTAGACCTCTTCAGCTGGTAATTCCCATTCCTAGACCTCTTCAGCTGGTAATTCCCATTCCTAGACATCTTCAGCTTCAGCAATTCCCGTTCCTAAATATGTCCACCTGGCTAATCCCAATCCTAAACTCTTCGCAGGGGAATTCCTATTTTTGGACTAGTTTCCCCTAAAGTTTGGTGTGTATTCTTGGACTAGTTTTCCCTTATAGCTTGGTGTGTATACGAGTGGCTGGAGAGGCCATTGGCACTGCTGGAGCTTCCATGGCCCCGGCACTGACTAACAACAACCACGGTGGCTACATGCACCTAAGTAGTCCTTCCAGGGGGCTATCTGGAGACCTGTACTCATAGCTGCGTTTTCTTTGTTGCGGCGGTGCTGGGGCGTCTGACATTCCGGCCGCTTCGGTGGTGAGGATGTGGTTCCGCGTCAGGTCGTGTCTTCTGTATGGATGCTGTTGTTGCTGCTGCTGCTGTTGCTGCTGTTGGTGGTGGTGGTGGTGCTGCAGAGGCTGCTGCTGCTGCTGTTGTTGGTGATGGTGGTGGTGGTGGTGTTGTTGATGGCCGCTCGTCACGCTAAGGAAACAAAGGGAGACTGGAAGAGTGAGAAGGAAAACGAGGGGGGGGGACTACAAGAAAAATAAACATGGTGAGAAATATAAGACACATTTCCAAGCTTCACAACTTGTCCAGCGCATAAGCACAACAGCCTGACATATCAGTGATAAAACCTTTCGAGCAGAAGGTAGAAGTGGAGTCGAACCCCCCCCCCCCCTCTTTGGTTAGCCCCCAGGATGTGTTACATTTGGCCCATGAGGACAGTGGAGTAATGAATGCGACCTGGATAACAAAAGACGCCAGTTCGAGTCCTCCGCCCTACTCCAAAGGCTTTCGCAAATGTACTAGTTGCTACTTTCTCTTTCTATCGGTATGGGTACTGGATATGGGAGTTAAATATGAATTATGAATATGAATAGTGTATGTTAAGGGTGAATACTGAACACACTATGAATACTGAATACATGACTATAATTGGTTAATCCGTGTTTTGAACACACATATGGATATCACTATTGGATAAAATTATATATAATTAATACATAATTATTGGATATTAAAGAATATTCCAGTATCTTGGATATAAGCGCTTTGATAAGGATAGTGGGGTGTCTTTTAATATATTTATGGGATAGCAGAACGGGATTTTAAAATTACATAAAAGAATTACCATTTTTTGATATTGGATTTCATATTGGATATCAGTACTGGGGGCAAAAAGTACCTTAGGTGAGTACTATATGAATTCTGTATATCTGTATATGATATAAGCACTGAATATGAGTATTATACACAAGTTTAGATGATGATATTGAATATTAGAGACGGTCTAATCCTTCATCAGGGATGAGGAGTTTTCG